>CM076577.1:1003547948-1003802863 GCA_034641835.2 Pinus albicaulis | reverse complement strand
AGAAGGAGGTACAATTCTGTTGAAGATTGGTAAGCGTGTGGTCTTTATATTGTTGTGCAGGCAGCAGAGGAAGGCGAGAAGATTGCAACAGCCTAGAGCCAGGAGTGCTCAAATGGTTCTAGAGAAGAAAGAACCAGAGGGATGCCGAAAGACTGAGCTCAGAGGAGAGAAGCTTGGTGAGGTATCGTGTAGTAGGAAGGACTTGCTATTGCAGAGGTTTTGTTGCAGCTCACGGAAAGATCACAAAGACAATTCCATAGAGGATGTGGGTAGAATTGCTAAGAAGAGGATTTGGGTATTGGATACCAAGCGCGTACTTGTTACGTATATGAAGAAGGTATTAAGGGACTGTGAGGTCACAAAATTCTTTAGAGCTCTTGGGGGAGTCTCATGGGAGCATCAGACCACACTTAATCAAAATTGATTATCAACGTCGTGAAAGGTGAAATGTGGACAACCGTTTGTAAATGGGGCTAAATTCCATGAAACAAAGATAAAATGATGGAAGCGATATGTCTCTAGAAAATTTGATTTATTTTAATTATCTTCCATGTAATCAAACAAAGAGATTCCAGGGGTTAGTTGAGTGAGTTGTGGGAGAAAAACTCATGGGTATTAGATAATCCACTCCTTTTTAATTCCTTTATAAAAGAAATCTGTATTGTATGTTAAGGGGAGAACATAATGTAGTCACAAGGAAAAATTGTGACACGCCATACTGGCCTTAGCCTGTATTCGAACTCGATAAATAATGAAAATTGTGTGTTTTTAAGTATCTAGGATAATTCGGAACTTGTAGTATTTGTGTGTTTTTTATTTCAAATTCTCAATATATATGAGTGTTCTTGCTGTTAATTAATAGAATGTGTGAGTAAGAGTACTGGAGGATGAAGTTCCTATGAACTTCACGTAGATAGAGTATGGTAGAGCAAGAGTATTGAGGCACGATTCTATTGATAAGTAACAAGCCATGTGCAGGATATAGAAGGATGACCGCACATCGCCATCGACGATTATTATGTTTATGCGTTAAGTACTTTGTAAGTTAAACAAAATATCCTGCGATGCGATGAAGAGAAGAGCCACGTGTCGACATAGCGCTCTAGCGCATATTGCATGCGATATAGGATAACGTTAATGGAGGATATCAGGTAAATCTGTGAAACGCCAAAGTGTGATAAGACGTGGATGGTGCGATGTTGCGATGCAACATCGTCTTCGCAACTTCACATCAACACCTTTATTGTTTACGGCAAGAGGTATTTTTTATATGTTGTGACATGCGATGTTGTAAGAGTTCTGAACTGCGATATGGTATAAGAGTTGTATTGTGTGATGAGTTAAGAATTGCCGACATGTGATTTGTTTAAAAACTATTGAAGACGTGATAAAGAGACCCACTCTTGAATGCTTCTGATTATTATGTGGTTCATAACCCACAGGTCCATGGGTAGTATGTTAAAATGTAGTTTTGTGTTGCATCTGGGGCCATGCATCAACTCATTCTTTTAATAAAGTTTAATAAAGTTAAGATAGGGTGCTAGGTTGCATGGTTAATCTTGACTGGATTTGATCGCAAGACCAAACCCTTTTCATGAAGCAATGGGAAATCTCATGATTACAAGTGTCGGATTGTAATTGGATGGAAGCAAACAAAACTAGGCATCTATGATATGAGTGTGCATGATATAATTAATAACAATATAAATAATATATATATTAAAAGAATGCTTCTTTTAATATATATATATATATATATATATATATATATATAGAAATTTTTTTGAAAGATGCTTATATATTATTTAAAGAAAAGGTTGTTGCATGAAATATTTAAAGAAAAGGTTGTTGCATGAAATTGAAATTGAAATTGACAAGTACACTTAATTAAAAAAAGTATGTATATGTATGTTGAATAGAAATAGAGATTGGCATATACACTAAAATTAATATGTTAAAAATTGAAGTATAAATAGAAATTGACATTAAAAAAAGAAATAGAAATATAACAAAGAATCGAGTTTCAACTAGAAATTGAATTGACATTAAATAAAAATAAAAAATTACATTTACATTGAAATAAAAAATTGACATGTTCATAATATCAATTTGTAAGGAATTGACATGTACTTTGAAATCAATGCTATTCAATAGAATTTTAAAAGAAATAGAAATTTATGTATACACTAAAATCAATGACTTCGAAATTTAAATGTACACCAAAATCAAGATTCTAGAAATTGAAATAAAAATAAAATCTCACATTGTCCACGGGGTCTTAGACAGACAGTGATTGGGTGCTTTGTTAAGGCACTCCTTCATGTGATGTCACTGGTTCAAAGACGGTGATTGGGTGCCTTGTTAAGGCACTCATTGATGTGATGTCATTGGTTCAATTCATGATATATTGGACATGATGAAGATGTAGTCCTACCAAGAAAATCTCATATTGAAATATAAATTGGCATATGCACTAAATTCAATAATTGTGTATATGTATATTGAATATATATGGAAATTGACAATAATATAAGGAGTGATTTAACAAGTAAATAAAAATAACTAATGTGACAAGTGTTCATTGAAAACTAAAAGGATAAACTAATATATGACTCCTCTAATCATTAATAATTCCCAATTAAGATGTTTACTTTTACTACTATTTAACCTGTTTTAGTAAATAAGTTGTGGTCATCTATATAATGAATATTTTTCACACTTACATGTTTCTATATATCAATTTTCTAAAATGTAAAATAAGGTAGAATTGTAATTAGAATATAAGTAGAATTTGAGATTGAAATATACATTGAAATCAAGGCATATAGAAGTGGATAGCTACACTTGGATCAATGCCTTAGGAATCGAAATGAAAGTAGAAAATTAAATTGAATAGAAAAGGTTAGCATTAAATAGAATTTGACACAGAAATAGAAATAGAAATAGAAATTGAAGTGTACACTAAATTAACAATTATGTATAATAAATATTGAATAGAAATAGAAATTGGCATGAATGCTAGAATAAAGAATTATGTATAATGCACTTTAAATAGAAATAGAAATTCACATGTCCATTGAAATTAATGTATTAAAAATTGAAATTGGAATTAGAATTTTAACTAAAATTCAAATATAAAAGAGCAACTGGAATTAGAATTGAAAATGACATTGAATAAAAAATGAAATTGACCTTGAAAAAAATAGTGTTTTTCAACTTGTTAACTTAATTAAATAAGTTGCCATCTATGTTATTAGCAATTTTACATGTCTAAGTGATTCTATTTCAATTTATTTTGTGTAAACAAAGATATAAATATAATTAAAAGTAATTTTGAAATTGAAATTAGCATTTCACATAACTATAAATAAAATTGGCATGTGCACAAAATCATTTTTTTTTGACATGTACACAAAAATTAACACATTGGAAATTAAATAGAATTAGAATTTAGATGTGTACTAAAATAAACACATCAAAAATTTCTATGTACACCAAAATTGTTAGCTTCTCTCATAAAACAATTATAAATCCAAAATAAATAAATTAAATATTAAAAGTTAGGAATTTATGCCTAACTCCCTAGATTGGGTTGTTCCTCTAAGTCAGGAGTTAGTTTAGGTAGCTCCTAGATTAGTGTGTGTATGTTTGAGAAATTGTCTCAACCAAAGTGTCCAAGATAGAACGCATTATCTTGAGACACAATCTCCTCATCTATTTAATTGTATTATTACATTATTTTAATAATGAGAGAATATGTGAGGAAGTCATGAGGCTAAAGTCTTTTCCACCATGACTGTGTTTGGGTATTAATTTGTGTGTTTTTATTTCTGTTAATGGTGTGTGATTATTCTACATGTGCTATCAAAGCTGCCCTGAGATCTATGGGAGCGTGAAGCACTGAGTAACGTAGTGTGGTGAGTTGTGGTCTCTGCGTTGGATAAATAGTGAAATGAATTGAGGAACTGTGTTGAATCATTCATCATCGCAAAGGACATGATTGCACTAGTTGTTGTTGGATACTCGTGCGTTGTATCAACATGCTTGGAATTGGAGCTAGTGCTCTCCAACGTAATCTCTGCTTGCAACCAGTTTGATTGAAGAAGGAGTTGTTTTGATGTGTACTTGGATGAGACTGAATCTAGATTTAGCATGGAAAATTGGATGAGTGAATGTTGAGAATGGAGTTGTGGAAGGTTGTGTAAAATGCGTAGAAGACTGGAGCTGCAGTTATCATTTATCAGTCTAGTATGGGGAGATGTCATTGTTGAAAGATCTGTGTTTGAGATTTGCACACACTCATGAAGCAAAATCATGGAGAAAACTGGGTGGAGCATAGAAGATTCACATTTATCCTTGAAAGGAAAAATATTGAGCAAGTATTCTTTATATTTGGTGCACAACAACTCCATAAATTTGGGAGCAGATATGGTGTTCTGGTAGGTTTGTTTCATGAGTAAAAGGTGATGTTGTTGGCTCCAACTTTAATTGAGTATAACGATTTGGACAATACGAAACCACCACCCCGATTCATGGTGGTTGCAGCGAGCGTGGATAACTCTTGCTTGAATCCATATGCTCACAACTATGTCGATATAAGTTTTTGCTAAATTTTCAACCAAGCGATTTTTCAATCAGTTAAACAGCTGAATCGACACCAATCAGGCTTCATAGATGGAAGGATTGAACCATAGAAATAACCAATTTTCTTCAGATCGGCCCATGCTCAGGTATTGCAGAGATGCATATTACTGATGTTGTAGATTCATTTTCTGAGTTGATCTTAATCATAAACTAAACTTCTATTCAGTGCTGTAAGCAGAGCTTGGTCATCCCAACTATTGTTTCATTTGAGAACTCATTAAATTAGCAGACCCAAATGTTTAAATATTTTCAATGCAAGAGTCTATGGAATTCATAGAGTTTAATTGGCGATAAAACTCGGGATAAAAATCTCCTTGCCTTTTCTTTGTTCGGAGATTCTTGGGTGGTTTTGCTTCTATCTTTGTTGACACCGAATACAAAGGCTTCGATATTACTAAATACTGATGGTCGAGTCTCGTGCTTTAGAGTGTAGATTAATGCAGTGACCATACTGTATAAAAGTGCAATGAGAGGAGTCAATCTAGGCATAGTCAGAGTTGGAGATCATTTTTCTTATTATTTTGTTTAGTTCAGTGCTTCCGTCCATGGGGTGGAAAGTATGTCGAAGAGTGAAAAATTATGAAACATCATAACTGTACAATGAAACACCTATGGAGTATTCAGCATAAAAAAACATGGAAGAGAGTGGAGGTTTGTGTTTGTTTCATTTCTGTGTGTGTTGTATTTTTTATCAGTTTTGATTCGGTGCCTATTCAAATCTTCTTTATTTTCAAACACATGTGCAAACAAGTAAGTCCAAGAGTAAGCCAACTAGCTTGTAACCAGTGAGCAGCCACAACAGAGTTGTTGTGTTATGCTTGGAGGTGTCTCGATTGAGTCAGAATAAGCTCACAACGCCGGGCATTCTCACCATTGAAAATGTCATTTTTTTTACTTGCACACATTGATGCATTGATGTGTCGATAAATATTTCAATGCATGTGGTTGAAGTAGATTCCCTCCTCCAACTATTTGAGTTCTCTCCTCTATCAGGTAGATCAAATCTCCAAAGTCAAACTGCTTAAAAGCACTATTAAAACAAAGTGACACATCCTTTTCTTTATAAAGTATTAAGTTTTGATTCATTTTTTAAAAGTGAGTTCATAATTTTTTTTTTGTAAATTAAAAGAGGGACCTAGTATAGTCATGAGAGAGAATAAGTGGAGATATGATTAGTGTGTTCTAATGATTTTTTTTTTTAACTGAATGGTGAGGGAATTAGGAAAAAGGAGTGATAAAATATTTTGGGAGTCATAAAGGTGAAGATTGGAATTGATTTTGAAATAAGGTTGACGTTAAAAAAAAAATGGAGTGATAAGGTGCATTAAATTTTGTAATTTTGAAAAATAAGGTGAGGAGTGATAAATGTATAATTTTTTATTATTATTTGAGTCATAAGGTGTGAGAGGATTGTTTGTAAAATTCTACTTTCTTGTAATTTTTTGAACTAGTAAGGAGATTTTACTTTTGTAATTATGTGATAAGATGAATGTTGAAAGTAATTTTGTGGAGAAATAAGGTGCATATTTTGTAAGTTTGGAGTGATCAGTTTTTCAAAGGAAAGCTCATTGTTGTAGGAGGTTGAGTAAGTTTTTTAAGACATTTTTCTTCCAAGAAGTTTTGGAACTTTTATTCCATGATGATGTTATGAAGCTGAACGATTATGTACTCCAATTTTTAATAAAGCATATATTTTTTTGTGGTGATTATGTCCTAGATCCGCCCGAAATTGAATAAGGGGATCTTAGGTACATGAAGAGTGTGCTGATGATGGTGCATGCTTCATGTTGTTGCTTATGATTTGTGTCTAGTTTTGACACATAAATGATCTCATTTAACACACACATAAATTTCAATGCAAGCAAGCACAACACTTGTAACGAAGTAGCTACAAGGAAGGATAATTAAACTCAACACGTGCATTTGCACCACTACAACACATAATCAAAGATTGTCAACATCAACATTCTACCTCAAAAAGAAAATTCACTCAATGCAATCAAGTTAATGTGTTTCATAACACAGTCTACATCAACATTATTGCAAATAAATTTAATAACTTGTAATAAAATTCAAATTGCATTGAATTGTAAGGGTGCATTCTCGGTTGAAACCAACACCCAAATTTTTAATTGAGTCAAAGTGAATTCATTGTAGTGAGTCATTAAAATAATTAAGCATTTTTGGGTGCATTTTCGACAGTATTTGACACCCTTTCTTTAAGAGGAATCAAGTGAGTGCACAAGTTTTAACTCTAAGGCAAACAAAAAGCAAGTTCACCTCTCGTGCAAGCGAGTGTGAGTATTCATTCAAGCAAGTTCCATAAAGTCAGTAAAAATTTCATAACATTAAGCGAGCTAGCATGAAGTTCATTGCAAGAACAATCAAAGCAAGCGAGTGAGATCAACTCCAACGCAAGTAAATGTACTATTCAAACAACAATCAAACAAGGCGAAATCTACAGAAAGCGAGCGTGAGTTCCAGTGAGTGTGAAACAAGAAAAACAAGTTTCACCGAGAGATCAAGAAAAGTTCGCAACAAGCGAGAATGATAAACTCAATCAAGTGAGCCAGTACAAGCAATGTGCTATTCAAGAAACCAAGAAAGCAAGCATGTCATTAACATCAAACGAGTGCATTCAATAAAAAAAAATTCAAATCAAGTGAGACAATTCAAGACAAGCAAGCCCAAATTCAAGTGAGCGAGTTCACATGGTGCAACACATCCAATTGTTACAAAATATTCACAATTTGACCCTCTCAAGTGATGAAGACATGGTGCAAATAAACAAAGAAACTCTTTTTGATCTTTCGCGGCATATACAACAGACAAATGAAACCATTGAGTTTCTTCAATTGGAGTCGCAACTACAAAGAAATGAGTTGCAAGAGAAGAATGATGCTTCTAAGTCTTTGAACCATACAGCTAAA
This sequence comes from Pinus albicaulis, assembly GCA_034641835.2. NCBI lineage: Eukaryota > Viridiplantae > Streptophyta > Pinopsida > Pinales > Pinaceae > Pinus > Pinus albicaulis. Next base: position 1,003,795,289 of record CM076577.1, on the reverse strand, counting down.
GATGATTCTAAGTTATTCATCCAAACAGCTTCAAGTGTCAAAGTTATTAAAGTTCAACTTTCTTCCAAACCAATCATCAAGCCATGGGAAGAACTCCAAAGTAACAAAAATCGACAAGGCTTAGGATATGTTAAAGATGACAACAACTTGCATATTACTGATTATTAAAAACCCATTAAGTTCGTCAGTGCATGATTTATTGAACAAATCACTTCAACATGTTTTGAGAAAGTTGCAGACAAACATAAATTCACGCCTGAAGTTGTAGTCAAACCGAAATGTCCTCATTGTCAAAGAACCGGTCATATGGAAGATCGGTATTTTGATCTCCATCCTTGTCGCCATTGTGGCAAGCAAAATCATTCATCTAAGAAATGTTGCAACCAACAACAATCAACCATATTGAAGATACATTATGAATAGATTGATCCTTGGGAATGGTCATCCACAGTCAAAAGATTGTATCAGTTCTACAACCGAATATAATCACACCTAGTGCAGCCGACAGTGAAAAGAAGATGGTACTCTCATGCAGTTTAACAGGGGAGTACACCAGTGCACCACTCCTACACCTGAAGGGGGGAGTTCAGGAATAATTTCCAGAGAATTTTCTCTCCTTTCAGCTGACAAAGGGGGGAAAATGTCAATGAAATTGACGATGGTTGTCAGACTGAAAGTCTTGATAAAACCAACAAAAGAAGTGAGTGGGCATCTTTAGCAGCTAGTGGGCATCAAGAAATTTGTGAGTGGGAAGTCGACAGAAAAACCACAGTGAGCAGTTTTCAACACAGAAAAAGAAACAATGAGTTTTTTTTTACATCATCAGCTAGTGGGCATTCAAAAAAAAATTTCAGTGGACAAAGGATGTTGATTTCACGCAAAGTACAAATGGATCCTTTTGCAGCTTCGCACGTGATGGAGTTGCAAAGAAAAATTCAAAGATGAATTAGACATACAACTGACTCATGTTCTCTTCAGATTGAATTTTTTCGGCATCCATCTTTGGTGGTTTTTTAGGCAATGCTTTTGAGGATCAATGTGAGAACTTGGAAGATGGTTCCATGTTCTTATTTTGGATTTATTATTGAACGGGGGAATGTTAGCCTCTCTCATAAAACAATTATAAATCCAAAATAAATAAATTAAATATTAAAAGTTAGGAATTTATACCTAACTCTCTAGATTGGGTTGTTCCTCTAAGTTAGGAGTTAGTTTAGGTAGCACCTAGATTGGTGTGTGTATGGTTGAGATATTGTCTCAACCAAAGTTTCCAAGATATAACGCACTATCTTGGGACACAGTCTCCTCATTTATTCAATTGTAATATTACATTCTTTTAATAATGAGTGAATATGTGAGGAAGCTGTGAGGCTGAAGCCTTTTCTGGCATGAATGTGTTTGGGTATAAATCTGTGTGTTTTTATGTGTGTTAATGGTGTATGATTATTCTACAAAAATAAAAATGCTATAAATTGAAACAAAAATATAAGGTCACATTGACATAGAAATAAAAATTGAAATTGAAATGTATTCATGAATTCAAGAATTGTGTATATGTATGTTGAATATAAATATAAATAGAAATTGACATATACACTAAAATTGATATGTTGGAAATTAATGTAGAAAATAGAAATTGACACATACACTAAAATTGATATGTTATAATTGAAGTAGAAATAGAAATTAAAGTAGAAATAAAAAATAGAAATAGAATGAAGAACTAAATTTGAAATGGAAATTGAAATTGGCATTAAATAAAAGTAGAAAGAGAAGCTTAAATTTACACTGAAATAAAAATTGATCTATACACAAAATCATTTTTTTAGAAATCGACATGTTCCCTTAAATCAATGCGCTAGAAATCAAATACAATTTTAAAACATTTAGAAATTTACATCTGAAATACTTGAAATCAAGATTTTAAAAAAAAAAATCACTTTGAAATAAAAATGCACATGTACAGTAAATTCAACAATTGTGTGTCTTGAATAGATATGGAAATTGGCATGTACATTAAAATTAATATGATAAAAGTGAAGTAGAAATAGAAATTGATAAAAGAAAATAGAAATAGAATAATAATTGAAAATTAAATGGGAATTGAAGTTTACATTAAATAAAAATAGAATATATATTTGCATTTACACTTAAATAACGAATGACATGTAAATTGAAATGTATAATGAAATAAATGCATTACAAATTGAATAGAATTGTAATAAAAATACAAATTTATGTGTACACTTAAATTGATGTGTTAGAAATTTACATATACATAAAATCAAAATGTTAGAAATTGAATTTGAAACTCACATGTGCATCAAAACCAATTATATAAGGAGTGATTTAAAACTAGATAAAGATAATGAATGTGACAAGTGTTCATTGAAAACTAGGAGGGTAAACTAATAGATGACTCCTCCAACTGTAGAAATTATGTTACATATTTGCAATTGTTGATGAAGTTTTAATCAAAATCACAAGACACAAACCTACTCTACTGGTTTGTGGACATTAATTCACAATTTAGAGCAAAAATTTCAGACATGCAATAAGAAAGCAAATAAATGCAACACGTGTTTTTATCTGGGGACAACAATCTGCTAAAAACCCCAATGCCTCTTGCATGAATCGGATGATTAGAGATGAATTAGATTTTCTTTCCTCAATCGAGCTCACCCTACAAGTGCACAACCTATCTTTGTTTTCATTTGAGGCATCTGACCCAAACTTAGTCAATTTATGCGTCTGTTTGAGCTCCTATATCCTTGCATTGTTCCTTGAAGAATTAGGCCCCTATTATTTAGGAAAGTCCTCAAATTAATTTCACAATTCCTTTAGGTTGATCATTTGACTGCGTGCAACATATGTACACTCAAAACTAGTCTACAACTGATGTTACACTGCCTTTGAATCTCCATATCAACTAGGTAACTTGAATTCTTTGCATGTGCTAGCTATTTTGGGCTAATTGATCAATTAACTGGATGATCATTGAGTTTGACTGAAGTCCTACTGCACAACTTGACCCTACATTAGTTATTCCAATAGTTGGAACTAGTTTAACTAAAAACAACCCTAGATAACTGACCTTGATTGCCACAAACTAGCAATCACACATGCTTAACTAAACTCTAACTCCTCCAACTCGAATTTAGTGATTAAAATGGCTGACACAAGCCATGTTACTCAGGTTAACATCATCCAAGTTGTCTTTTGATGTGGAAATTCGAATTTTATTAATTTAATCAAGGCAAAATCAAATTGAGAATTTCTTGTTTCATTTTTCAACACCATTGGGAAATTCATATCTGACATGATTAATTTTCATATTATTTAACTTCTATTAAATAATTTATGGTCATCATGCTTTCATGTTTCTATATCAATTTCTAAAAGGTAAAATAAGATATAAATATAATTTGAAATATAAATTTAATTTGAAATAGATATAGAAATGGACTTAAAATCAACCCATATAAAAATTGACAACTATGCTTAGATCAATGCGTTAGGAATCGAAATGAAAGTAGAAATTTACAATGAATAGAAAATGTTGACATTAGCTAGAAATTGACATTGAAATTGAAATAGAAATGAAAATTAAAATGGATAGGTACACTAAATCAATAATTATGTATACTGTTTATTAAATAGAAATATAAATTGGCATGTATACTATAATAAAAAGTTATGTATAATGCACATTGAATAGAAATAGAATTTTACATGTATATTAAAATTAATGTATTAAAAAATGAAATTATAATTGGGATTTTAAAGGAAATTTAAATATAGAAGAGGAACTTGAATTGAAATTGACTATGAAAAATAGAGAAATTGAAGCTGACATTTACACTAAATCAACTATATAAGAATTGAGTTAACAAGCCCACAAAGAGCATATATTTCAATAGTGTTCCTTCAAACTCCTTCGTTATGGATGTATGAAACCTTTGAACCTTTGTACCATTACTTATAAAGCAATTCGAGAAATATAGAATGGAGAAAAAGGAAATAGACAAATTAAAATATGAAAAGGGGTAAGTATGAACACTTCCAAGCTAAGGTATGTGTTGTTTTGCAACATAATTTATTTTGAGATGTCAATTACAAGGATCATTCCCATGTTATGAATGACAAATATCAAAACATATGTGATATATTAAATGACACTACCTAGATTATTGATGCCTTAAAAGAAGAGGATATCCCTTATATAACCATCCATAAAAATAATGACAACCTTATTAAACTAGCATAGTTATAAATCTATTAAATTTGGGATCACAAAAAAACCATATATTAACTAATATGTGTGTGTTTTACTATTATATTTGTTTTAATAGCTTTAGTGCCAAGCATAAGAATTCATTATTAATTTAATTTTAATAACTTCTTATAAATATCATATGTCAATTTATATCACATTGTGATTGCAAATTGATTGCAAACTACCACAAAAGGAAATTTAGGCAACCTTGTGAAATTTATTGATATTGAAAGACCTTGAGAAAATCTATTGAAAATACAATTGTTATTTACACAGAATATCTAAGTTTTTTTTTTTTTGTAAATCAGCTGATATATTAGATCACAAAAATGTTACATATGGTTACAAAAAAAGGGGCCTGCCATTTTTAGAGGGAAAGAGAAAATGCAGACCTGCCAAGCAAAAGACCACTTAGATAAGCCCAGTAGCCGATCGCTATTCAGACAGGCAACATACTGCATATTAGCTAACCCAAACTTAACCAGAGTCAAATAGAATTTAAAACAGAAAACGACCAACCACACAGAGTTGCTAGAGAGTGAGAGAGCAACTACTGTCAAAGAAGGCCATTTAAAGGCCCGCCGAAGCTTACATACATTCGACATAGAAAATGAGAAAAAAATAGGATAATTAGGAACCAGCAACAAGGGCCCACCCACCAGGAATCCTACTGGTCGATTTTGACGATGCCTGGGGTACCAGCAGCGCTCGGACCAGCTTCATCATCTCCCTTGGGAACACTACATGGCCTGTGGCATCTGATGATGGTTGCTTTGGAATTTTCTTCAGGGATTTCAATAAAGACATTTAGCACGTGGCGCATGTACAGCTCGAAGAGCCGAATGAACCCTCCTAGGCGCTTAGTATGCTTTTTAAGCTCTTCCGTGAGGGAGTTGATGGAAATCTCCATATTGTCCAGCCGTGCTGAATTATTTACAGAGGCGAGGGAGTTCGATTGGTAGGCCTCCTTGAAAGCGACACCTTTCTTGCTCATGGCTTTGGCTAGCATCGCTTTCATCTGCCAAGCCACATACTGAGTCTTCAGCAACTAGGTGGCCCTGGTAATTGGGGTGCCCAGGTCTGTGATCCAATCGACCTCCTTGCTGATGTCTTTACTGTCCATCCCTTCACTGGATTTGTCCACCTCCACTTGGAGCTCTTCGATAATCTGGTTACCATTTTTGGAGACAGAAGCCTCATAATGCTCCTAGGCTCTCTTTAACTCTCTAGCAGCTTTGGAGTTGCGGAGATTGTGCTCGGCCATGGCAAGATTTCAGATGCAGACTATTGAATTGCAAATTCCTATACACGAAACCGTAAACACAGGGCTAAGCTTTGAGGAATACCGTAAGCAGGTGAAATATTTCACAAATGGCTCTGTATTAATAGTGAAAGACGCAGTGCGAGGGGTCGTGATTTGAAATGAAACTTCCATCTTTTCCCTGATTCTGACAACCTAGATTCCCAACAGGTGACTGCCAACCTTCCTATTATTACTGTTGATAGCGTTCGGACTGCCACGCTTATTCCTTAAGAGAAGAGGCCACGCGTACTCTAGATCATAAAGGGTATGATGTCCTCTATCCTTGTTGTAGATCTTCCACTTTTTCCAATGCAAGCCATAGGACAGCCACCAACGATGCCACCACCAGGCATTAAGGATAATGGAATAAAAATTTATAACAAACGACATTATTCATTGATGATCGGTACCTTGTAAGTTGTCCTCCTTGCCTGACACGCCTGTGAGGTCTTGCCTTGAGATTTGAAGGCATTCATCCCGAACATTGGCACATGTGACACTTTGCCAATAGGTGTCAATGTCATCAATCGGGTGGTTGACCGCGTAGTTGGCTAGACTATCCGCCATTGCATTTGCACTACACCTAATTGCCTGAAGAATGACTGCATTGAGAGCGGAGAGATGTTTGGTGATGATCGCGGTGACCATGGCGAGGCACCAATGCTTAGTAACTTTCTTAGAACGCGTAACATTTTGCATTTTCCTCGCTGCATTAATGGCTAGGAGCGAGCCCCCTTCCACAATAGCTACCCCACTACCCAGGCGGATTAGGATTTTTAGGCCCCACTGTTACACAGTAATTTGTCACCGTCCCTACCATTCCCCGTCCCGCACAATGGAGGACCTATTATGTGACCAATAAGCAGTGTCATGCCTTGCAAATACCATCATTGCATCCCTTTCCATGAGGACAACATTCCTTCTGTTGATCATTTCCTGAATGTTTATTCCTAAAAACACATGTTTTTGCATTGGCGCTGGTAGCCCGTTATGTACTCGCGCCAATGGGGGAAAATTAACACTGAGCCCGCGCCAATTGGCGCTCTGTCCCAGTGTTGTACCCGCGCCACTCCGTTTATGGAAAGTTTTTTAAAAAAGAGACGAAGTTTCGATTACAACAACTTCGTGGATGAGTCATCAGGAGTGGTTTCGCCTGAATAACCACGGCCTTCCTCCTTTGGCCTCTTGTTTCCACCTTATGGGGAACCTCCCAAAGGATAAGGCCTCCCTTCCACTATTGTAGGGATCCCAAACTCCTCCTCTCCTCTATAAATATAGCCTTCATCCATTGATGAAGGGGCTGAAGGGCTGATAGTCTTGAAGTGCTGAAGCTTTGCATCTCCCTATTCCCAAGTGCCTTTGTGCTGTAAAGAATCCCTTCTTTCCCTTAAGGCCCATTCAAGCGAGGAGACCTTTGTTACGAGACTCTGGAGAGGTTTCCCTTTCCTTGGCGAGCTTTGCGAGACGTGGACGACCGGAGACCCGTTCGAAGGAAGCTGCGACGTCAGAACTTGGTTGTAACTTCTATTCGTTTATCATTTTAATAGATGACCATGATTATGGTTCCACTCCTTTTTCCATCATGTTAATGCGAGTAATATCTTTTCTGACCGATGTTTAGTTACGTATGTTGGTTCCTATGCTTGTATCTGTTCGTTTCTTCTGTGTGCAGGTGTTCATCCGCGGAGATCGCGGAAGGATTGTGATCTGCCAGGGCTGAAGGACGGGGACATCTCTTCTTCAGATCTAGCGTTGGAATCCAGGTAGGCTCTTATCCCAAGTCTTTCATTCATAACTAGGAGCTTGCGTCATAGCATTGTTTGTTTGTTGCTAGACCCCTGCTGGGCTAGTAGGGATCGCCTCTGTCCGCAGAGGGGATTTACCTCCTCAACAAATTGGCGACTCCACTGGGGATCCAGCTTGTTTTTTGATTTGTAAACTTTAGACGGAGCCTGAAGTACAGCCAGATAGCCTTCGAAACGCTTCTGCTTTGCATTAGCGGAGTAGATCAACGCTTCTTCAGTCAATCTCCGGTTTGGTTTACGGACTGAACAACTTGGAGTCTTTGTCTTGCCTTGCTGTTTATATCTTGCTTTTCCTTGCTTGATGAACCTTCTGGGTTGGGTTCTTTTTGTGTTTTGGCTTTTGGTTCAGCCCCCAGAGGATCAGATCTTACCTCTGCTTTTCCGAATTTTCACCTTTTCATAGTTGGCTTGATTGGCGCGAGTTTAGCCCTGACAGTCGCGCCAGTTGGCGCAGGTTGCCAGTTTATCACTCGCGCCCTCCCCTGTCTGGCGCGGATTACAGCCAGACAGTCGCGCCATTTCCTGTAGGTGGTAGGGTTATCCTTGTTCGGAAGTTTCTTTTGGTCAGTATTTTGCTTCTGGGTTTGTTTTAGATTCATCTTGAAGTGGGAAGTCTGGTTTTGGTTGGGAGAAATTCTTTGTTTTTTCATTTTCAGGAATTGGTGCTTGTTGTCAGTTAGCAACCCGCGCCAATTGGCCATTGGCGCTAGTTGTCCATGTACAAGTCGCGCCACTTGGCGCTAGTTGTCCATGTACAAGTCGGGCCAATTTCAGGATGTGTGAAATTTGAAGATTTTTTCCCTAAATCCTTCACCAGTGTGTCTTTCCCTTCCAGCCTTTCCTCTGTATGAGCATAGATTACATTGCTCATTGTTTGGAATGTCTTCTTTCTATGATTGTTTGATGTAAAAGGGAATGAGTGCCTTGTTTTGATCTCTTGCTTTGGAAGTCCTTTTTGTGTTTGACCGCATATGTCTTGTCAACTTTTGAGGGATTTTGTCACAAAGTATTTTGAAACAACGATTGCATTCTTAGTGTTTGTTTACATCTCTTTTGCATTCATCCTTCATTAAGAAGATTTGCGTTTTTTTTAGTTTTCGTCTCATAGTTTGCTTTTCGTTTAAATGCATTAGATCACATTGCATCGAAAAGTGTTTTTGAGATTCATCATTGGACTTAGATCACATTGTTTAGTGATTGAAAACTAAAAATCGCTCTGATTGCATTCTCTTTTTAAAAGCGTGCATTAAGTAGATTCTCGTTTCATCGAAAAATGCATTGAGTGCATTCTTATAATTTGAAAAGAAAAAGGAAATTGTGCATAGATTACAATTGCATAGTTTTCGGAAAAAGATTTTTGCATAGATTACATTGCATAATTCACTTCGTTGAATGTTTTAGAATACTTTCGGATAGTGAAAGTCATCTAGCTTGGAAAAGGTTTCGTTTGCAGTGTTGTTGTTTGTTGCATCATTGTTTGAATCTCTTCCCTTAACTAGATAGCATTCATCGAATTGAAAAGATTTCTTTTCTCATGTAGCTTTGCATTTAGGCATCTTTTGAGACACTACATACGATAGGGCCTGGAAATTGAAACTTAATTGAAGATCAATTGTAAAATTTATTCAATTAACCTAAGGCAGCATTGGAACTTAACGAAACATATTTAGAAATGAGAAGAAGATCATGAAATCTATTATTTAAACTGAAGGGAATTATTGCCGTCTTTACAATACGGTAGTATTGGGGCCATTAGTGACGATCAGGCTCCCTGCATCGTTTACAGACATAAAGGGAGACCCCATAGTTTTCAATCCTTTATCCACGTAGCTTCAGGTTCCACGCTCTCTATACCCGTGATACACCGAACACAAAGATCGGGGAGCATCTACCCGCACGTACGGAAAGTCCTTCAGTCGATTTTTTGTTTCATTTTTGAAACCAAGGTGTATACGCTCACTGATATTTGGTACACCCTTTGTGCCTATTTTTCCCCGAGCGCTCATTTGAAGTCTTTCTCGACTCCTAAACTTGAAAAGACCGTCAAGCGCTTGTCCTTTCACGCTTGTGTCAAATCCGAAAGAGATAGAGTCATATTTTATCGTTTCTCGACTCTTAAAACATGAAACGGTGAAGTTTCTTATTTTTCAATGTGGTAAAAAATTAATCACCCACGATTATACACCCTGTTAGATATTGCTTGTTGACCATTTGATCGTGTGTCTTGACTCTTTTTCAGCCCGTGTGTGTGTTTTGCGTTTGATGGCAACTTTTTTCGTAGTGTGATCGTCCCAAGAACTTCTCGAAGGGAATCCCGTCATTTTCCTCCTTTGGAAATGTTGGAAGTTCTTTACATGGCGACGCGGTCCCTCCCCGTCACAATCTGCTGCCCGTCGGTTGTTCTCAACCTCTCGTTGTCCCGAATGTCTCCACTACCGTTCAATCGTCTTCGCCCGAACAACCTCATGTTGATTCCAAGGTGGACCTCTCCCCTTCTTCGCCTGTTTCTGCGTCCTCATCTTCTACTTCGTCTGGTGAAAGTCTGGATTCAAGTAACCAGGTGGCTAAGAAGAAGAAGAAGAAGACAAAGAAGAAGAAGTCTGATAAGCGAGAGGCTAAAAGTGCAACTGCTATTTCCGAGATATCTCCTCTTGATAGGCCCTCCGACCCTCCGCGGAAAGTCAAGTTCCCATGCATGTTGTGCGCGGGAGACCATTTTCTTCGAGACTGACCTGACATTCCCAAGGTGCTCGAAGTATGGTCCAACGGCTGCCCACCGTTGCCTTGCCTTAAACCGGGAGCCAAAGTTGGGGAAACGTATTCATCAATGGCATCGATACAATCAAGAAGTGTGGCAAGATCAAAACATCCCCATAGTTGTGTGAAGGGCACCATGCCATTCACCTTTGTCTTTATATGGATGAAGCCAAGCAAGTCTTGGACAACCCAACCGGTTCTACACCGCGCCTTCCACCTGGTTATAATCGACTTTCTTTGAGTCCTCCGCCAGCTGATCCTATGATTGGTCAAGAGTTATCCTTGGTCGATCCCACTCCTCCAGAAATTCAAATTCACGAATCCATCCCTGACCAACCATTGGTCGTGGGATCGGTTGAACTGGCCCTGTCCACGGTGCACCAGGTCTTTTCTGTCGAGAATGGACCTCACACCCCCCATGTCCTTCTGATCTCTTCAGATTCTTCAGAATTGGAGAAAGATTCTCCTGTTCCTGTGCTTCAAGAAGCTCCTCCTCCGCCTCCCATAATGGAGGCTACGGAGGATATTCCTCCCGCCTTCGAGATGGAGGTCATGGGGGAGGCTTCTGCTTCCGTAACGTCAGGGGAAGACCTTCGCATTTCGATGGTAGCCCCTCCGAGTAGCTTGGTCGCTTCCTTTGACTGGAATCGATTTCCAGGATTTCGCCTCCCGTCTTATGTGCCTTTCGAGATTACAGTACAGGCTCTTGGTCTGGTTGTACCCAGCACCATTATGCATTTGCTGTGCCTCTCGTTTTTATTCTCGTCTTCAACTACTGTAATACAGCTGCTTTCTCGTCACATTGCCATACTGCGTTACGAATCAAGCCACTTTTTAATCAAGGACGACAACCGTTGGGGATCCTTCCAAGGCTACTCACACTTTGGGAGGCAAAACCGTCCATATGGACGTGATGGTCGTTCCAGCCTGGATTTCAATCTGCTTTTGGGGCGCGATTACACCAATGCCATGGGAGCGCTTGTCTCCTCCCTCTTTCGCGTGATGTGCTTTCCACATGAAGGACGGATCGTGACCATTGATCAGCTTTCATTCTTTGGTCCTAATGTGGCAACTGGCCCACCATCACCCCCTCCGGGTTTTTATCCACCCGTTGTATCTGCTCCACCGCAGGTCAACTATGTGTCTACCTACCCCGTGCCTGTGCTCAGTGATGATGCCGTCGTGCATCAGGTGCTGGGGGCATTGGGCCCTGACTTCCAGGATGTTTTCCTTCCAGCAGGAGTGGAACTCTTGGAAGCGCCGCCTTCTTGTTCATTTTGATGTAAGTCGGTTAGAGCACAGTTTCCTCCCTGTGTCAAGCTCTTTAAAAAATGAAACCAGGTTGTCGGAGCATAGTTCGTTGTCTTGTGTCAAGCTCCTTAAAAAAATGAAACAAGATCGTCGGAGCATAGTTCCTCCACTTGTGTCAAGCTCCTTAAACCATGAAACAAGGTGTCCTGAGGATAGTTCTTTTAATGTGTCAACCTCGTTAAAATGAAACAAGGATGTCCGAGGATAGTTCTTTTAATGTCAACCTCGCTAAAACAATGAAACACGTTCCCGTTCACTCCGAGTCTTGATAAGATCCTCGTAAAATCCCGGCCGAGTCTTTCTTTGATCTTGTATTTTGAACCTCTACCCACTAGCTTTTCATATGGACCGAAGCTTTCAGTATGTACTCGACTCAGCTACCATGCCAAAGTATGCGTATGTTTCTGCTACGTTTGCTTCCTTTCCGTTTCAAGCTTGTGTAAAAATGAAATCAGTTTCAAGCATAGTTTATCTTTGTATCAAGCTTGTGTAAAAATGAAACCAACTTCAAGCAGAGTTTCCTGATTTCAAACTTGTGTAAAAAGGAAACCTTTCCATTTTACCTCTTGTGATTTCCATTTTATCAGCCTATTTTTCCAGATGAACCTTGGTTTTCTCACTCCATCGTCACTATCTTCTTGTGGCCGATCATATGCCTTCACTTGGTTGTTTTACCCATTCCTGAGGAACCGCCGCTATGAGTGGTCTTGTTAGCCAGCCTCTCGACCTTTATTTGTTCAGAGTAGTTCCACCATTACCGGAACCAGTTGCTACCCTTTATACCACTCGTTCCTCCAGGAGGAGTCATCTTTCAGCTCTTTTCTGACTCTCTAAATATGAAAAGATCGCCGAGGCCCTTGTCGTTTCGATCTCATTAAAATGGACACGAATCGACATTCACCCAGTATAAGTTTAACCCTTTTTCGGGCTGGGCTGGATCGATTACGAAAAAGGAATACCCTAGCCTATCGCGACTAGGAGGTTTTCCCGGATATTGTTTCCTACCTTTTCGGATCTGGGGAACTATTTACGAAAAGGGACCTGTGGAGTTTTCTTTTCCGCTGTCTTTTCAAACTCTCTAAACATGAAAAGACGCCGAGTTCTTCATTTGTCAGACTCGTTAAACCCTGATGACATCGGATCTAGTCGAAATGACGTTCTCCGAGTTTCTCCTTCCTGGGACTCGTTAAATGCACCAGGATGGATTCGCCCGAAGGGCGGACTTATATCACAAGCATATGCTATCCCCTTCAAGCTTGTTATCAAAAATAATTGGGGTACTCGCCAGAAATGGTGGGGGAAAAATGGAACCATCGTCGTTGTCGTCGGCAGTATGTCGCTCTTGAACATGGCACTTGTCTGCATTCGTGTCGGGTTGGGGACATCTCATCTCGCTTCTTCACTTTGCTTCCATGGGTTTGGGTAATCTCTTTTGACCTCTCATCTGTTCACTGCCTCGTCGCCATGACCTTTGATCCGTTGATGTCAAATACTGCCAAGTCCATTGTCGTGTCGTTCGTATGTTCAAGAGAAGTTGGCCTCTGCAAATATCAACCTTCCTCTGTTTCTCATATGGTATTGATTCACAACAAAACATTATGTTCCTCTGTCTCGTGTCGATGATGTGGGAATCATTATGGCCCACCTTCGATCAAGGTCACTTCCTGTCGACTTCAACTCATTATCCAGGAAGTTGGTCTAGAGACTCCCGATGGTACCTTGGAGCCTGCATGCCTTAATGGCAAAGTTGATACTTGATCGGCGTGGGGGTTTCATCAGTTGGCCTCCCGATCAGATGATTCTCTGAGTGTTCAGCAATCAGCTCATTCTTCTGCATGTGATTGTATGTCATAAACAGAAGACCATTGTCATTATTGGTGGTTCTCTCGCATGCATTATAATGTGAAAGCTTTCATCATTGTTTAGTAATCGAGACGATGTTCTTACATGTTAGACATAAAACTCCACACGTTATGCTAGAAGAACATACTTATTTAGAACAGAATGAAGCACAAGACCATGGATTATGTCTGTTATATCTGAAATTTCTGATTATGGAATGTCTCATTGGTTACATGACTCACGATTGGATGGCTGCACATTACTCTGCAGGTCCTATTTGTTTAGTCTTAGATGATTCATTGCTTATACCACAGATCGGATTATAGCATACTCTGTTCGGATGGCTGCGTCCATACCATAGATATACATCATGTACTTGAGATATCAGTTGTATCTTTCTGTGCAGGCTTTCCGACGGCGGGCCTTCAGTTGGACATGTTCTCGTAAAGCATTTCACCCCTCTCTCTCTCGGGCCTCATGCTTTAGGGGGCATCTGTTACAGAGTAATTTGTCACCGTCCCTACCATTCCCCGTCCCGCACAATGGAGGACCCATTATGTGACCAATAAGCGATGTCATGCCTTGCAAAATACCATCATTGTCCCTTTCTGGGGACAACATTCATACAATTGATCATTTCCTGACAGAAACCAAACACATGTTTTTGCGTTAGCGGTGGTAACTAGGTGCTCTGCTCTTGCCAATGGGGAAAAGTGGCACTGCGAGCCCGCGCAGTTGGCGTTGTTTGTCCCGATGTTGCACTGGTGCCACTCTGTTTTATGGAAAGTTTTTAAAAAAAAGAGGCGAAGTTTCGATTACAACAACCATTGGATGAGTCATCGAGGTGGTTTGCTTAATAACCACACGGCCTTCCTGCCGATTTACGAATGTTTCCACCATATGGGGAACCTCCCAAAGGATAAGGCCTCCCTTCCACTATTGTAGGGATCCCAACCTCCTCCTCCTCTCTATAAATATAGCCTTCATCCATTGATGAAGGGGCTGAAAGGCTGATAGTCTTGAAGTGTTGAAGCTTTGCATCTCCCTATTCCCAAGTGCCTTTGTGCTGTAAAGAATCCCTTCTTTCCCTTAAGGCCCATTCAAGCGAGGAGACCATTGTTACGAGACTCTGGAGAGGTTTCCCTTTCCTTGGCGAGCTTTGCGAGACGTGGACGACCGGAGACCCGTTCGAAGGAAGCTGTGACGTCAGAACTTGGTTGTAACTTCTATTCGTTTATCACTTTAATAGATGACTATGATTATGGTTCCACTCCTTTTTCTATCATGTTAATGCGAGTAATATCTTTTCTGACCGATGTTTAGTTACGTATGCTGGTTCCTATGCATGTATCTGTTCGTTTCTTCTGTGTGCAGGTGTTCATCCACGGAGATCGTGGAAGGATTGTGATCTGCCGGGGCTGAAGGACGGGGACATCTCTTCTTCAGATCTAGCGTTGGAATCCAGGTAGGCTCTTATCCCAAGTCTTTCATTCGTAACTAGGAGCTTGCGTCATAGCATTGTTTGTTTATTGCTAGACCCCTGCTGGGCTAGTAGGGATCGCCTCTGTCCGCAGAGGGGATTTACCTCCTCAACACCCACTCCAGAGCTACAAATTCTACCTCGTTGTTAGTGGCTTCCCCAAGAGAATGACTGTAGATATGAAGAATTTCCCCTTTATCATTGCGTATGACACCTCAAAAGCCAACTAGGGTGGGGTTACCCTGAGAGGCTCCAACAAAGTTTAGTTTGTGGAACCCTGGAATAGGAAGTTTCCAGGGCAGCAGAGATGGAGCGGGCGGAGGTCTTTGCGCAGGAGAATTGAGGCCAGTTGCATCACTCATGCCAAACAGTTGCAAAATTCGCTTGTCATTAGCAAAAATCCCGTTTGCCTATTTTGATTTACTATTATTAAGAGTTGTTTCTCACATGCTTTGCATAATGTTTGTTTAAATGTTATCTAACTGCCTGAATTCCTTCTAAAAAAATTTTCTATTTCTTTCTTTCCATGTGGACCAGATTATAAAACTAGGGCTTAGTCTCCATAGGATGTTTATAGTGTCACAGTTAGAATATTCGGTTCGCCAGTTGGCTATGCTGTCTTGAACGGACTCTTTGTTCCTGTCTGTTTGTCTGAAAATATCCTTCATCCGTACCCATAAATTATTGGTCCATTCACAATTGTTAAGGAGATGGTTCATAGACTCCTCTTCTTTTTCACAGAGGGGACAACGGGATGGACCAATGAAGCCTTTTTTGCACAGGTTCTCCCAAGTTAGGAACTTACGATGCATTAGGAGCCATAAGAAAGTATTTATCTTCGGCCAGATTATGGTATCCAGAACATTATTGTGCCAAGGCACTTTCTCTTCCAGATCCCTATGTTCTAAGTAAAGTCTGGCTTCCTTTAGGTTGAAAGTGCCTCCATCCAGTTTTCCCCACCTGAGTTGATCCTCATCTTGAGAGTAACGGATCTTCCTCTTATCCAGATAAGAGTTCAAGGATAATAGAAGGTTTCCCATCCCCTCTGCCTGTGGGGAAGTATTAAGCTGCCAATGTCTCCATTTTTGGTCCGCATTAATATCCGTCCAGTATTGGTTCACCTTGAATTTTCCTTGATCCTGATACCTGCACTGTAGGGGAAGATAATCAGGACTCTCAAGCTTGGGAAGTTTTTGCCAAGAATCTTCCCAGAAGAGAGCCGTGCTGCCATTACGAATTTCCCAAAAGAAGTGATTTTGTATGATGTTCCAATTAGCCCGAGCCAGGTTCCAAATGGGGGATCCGGCTGGAGAGTCAGTCATTCTAATGAGATCTTGAGGACGCCAGTTATTCGCATACTTGGTGTTGGATTGAGGGGTCTTGACCCAGGTTCGGTGTGCAAGGTTTGCCAACAAACCCCTATACTACTGGCCCTTTCGGCAGTGACCTACTTTCATAGGTCACAATATCACCCAAAGTAGTATGGGTGGGTGCTGGAACCAGGTTTTTGCACCCTGAGAAAGGAAGGGTAAGGCAAGCAGAGCTGCGTTTTGTTCCGTAATTCCCAGATTACCTTGTTTCTTTGCAGGGTTAATTATGTATATATTTGCATCCACGTGTACTAGATCTATAATTATATGCTTTCTATAACATCAACACAACATTATATAAATAGAGCAGAATAGATCTAGATCCAAGCATTTAGTACACAGACCTTCACAGCGAAAAGACAGAAAATACACAACACAACAATTATCAACAATTCATGCAACAGTACTCACAGATTCAAATCTTTGATAACCCTTCACATTCATTCATTCATCAATCTTTCCTTACAATTCCCTTCCTAACCTGCGCACATAGCAGCAGGGTCCACACAAAGCTGGACTAGGATCTCCGCGCACACAACCAGCAGGAGTCTGTTCCCCAAAACCCAAACAGATAGCTTAAACAACATATCGCATCAATAGCTCATCAATTCCTATCCTTTACAATAAAAAATGCACCTCTATTTATAACAATCTAGTCTTAATGTTCCTATGGTTCGCAACCCATGGTTTTCAGACCCCTAGTTTACCCTTTGACCCATTACAATACGTTTGGGGCTTTGACCCACCCCAAAACCCTTGCGCTATACTAAATATAATAAAAAATAATCAAAATGGACCAGTTTCGCAGCTTGTTAGGAGACCCCGTTCCAATAGTTCCCCAACACAATCTTGTGACTCATCCCGAGTCACTACACTGGTGCATCTTCAATCTGCATACGCAAAGTATCCAGAGCATGGAAAATCATAGGGAGTACCGTCTGACTTTGGGATGCATCATCCTGTGCAAGAGTGACCATCTTCTGGGAAGGTGGATCGTCAGTAGCCATGGTAACACTTGCTAGAAACTGATTAAGGCGCTTGGTTGCGCCATCAATGTCATGTGTTAACTGGAGGGCTGAGGTAGTCCAGGGCTTCAGACGTTCAATCATGGCATGCTGTTTCTACCGAAGTTTCGCAATCTCGTCCTGGAGGTCATTGCTGGTTTTCAATCGTGCCAAGCGCTGGGCAGGCACGAAATTAGAGAGCGTAGCATTGATCTCTTCAACGACCTTTTCACACTGTCGTAAGTCCTGATTGATTTGTTGGAGTACTGGATCACGCTGGACCCGAGTCCAAAGCTGTATGGCTGACTCCATCAGAGCGGTGCCTTGAGAAATTTGCACTGTGATTGCCGTTGTTTCTTCTATGATAAGGGCGGTACTGGGCACGGACTTCTGGGGGTGTGCTAGGATATAGCCTGGACTGTAAGTCCAAAATATCTAGGAGGGAGGCTTTGAAGGCGGCAACCAATTTTTCCAATTTTCTCTTAGACGTATCTTCAGCAGTGATGTACTTTGTCACTTCTGTGCAGAGCTGGTGGATCACAGTCTCAAGTTCCACATGTTGTGACTCAGCCTAGATCATTTCATCAGTTTTCTGCGTAATGGTGTGCTGGGTAGTCGTAAGCTATTGGGTTGCGGATTGAGCGCGGTCACTAATATCCTGGGAGACAGTGTGAAGAAGACTGTCTAAGGCTGCGTATGGCTGTCGGGAGAAGTCCAGATGAATTCTTGTGCCTTATGGGGGCTACGTTCTGACTAAGGCACCAGTAGGGATACTCCAGAGTCAACCGGCCTCCTTGGTTTGTGCTAAGCTGCTATCGACTGACAGAGGTGGTGCCTAGCCTTCACGGGGTGGAGGTTGATGCATTTTTATCTGGAGAGCACGGAGGTCTTCTTGAAGAGAGTCGACCCCAACCCTCCATTGAGCCGTGATAAGTTCCCACTTATCATCTATAGCCAGAGTGACCGCATCCGCGATCTGCTCCAGGTCTCCGCCTGTTAATGTGATTGTTGCGTCACAATGCTCGCGATGGGATTGATGTTTCTTCCTTGGGCTTGATGCTGATGGCCCCATCCTCTTAGTACTGAGAGGAGGGGGGGTGGTAGTATCTAATGGGTTTGGAGCTGCGTCTGACTGCTGCAGCAGGTTACCGCTGGGCTCAGCTATAACTGATGCTGGAGTTCTGGGGAGACCTTTTTTCCATTCGAGGGGCCATAGTGTGATCAATAGATCAATTTCCTCATCTGGTACCATATAAGGGAGTTTCTTCCATGTCTGACTGGCAAGACTATGAATCCAGACTTGGTGCATAGTGATTTGAAATGCAACAATATGCTTGTATTTGTCATATATGGTGGGGGATAATCGAGGTTGGGAGTTTATGGCAGTGGCGATACTGCTCTGGAAGAGGACCCAAAAGACCTTGTTATCCTCAATGCGCTGCTTATCCTTAGAGTCCCATAAGTGAGCATACCGAGTGCCTTCGCAAATCCCAGTAGGGAGCTTGAGAATGACTGATTCCTCTCGTTTATCCCAGGCGACTAGTGGTATGAGGAATAACAGCCACGAATAAAAGAAAGATGTCCCATGCTCTTGAGACTCGCGGAAATTAGCAAGAAATTCCTAGCACAAGTGTTGAGACCAATTAAAAAACACACCCTTCGCACACTGCCCAGCTAGCTGGATTACATAGGTAGGGACAGTCGCAACCTAGCACCTCCGCATGAGTTTGCAGGCTAACAGTTGAGTGCCCATCTCCATAGCAGGGTCGTTGATGGTTTGGATCACAAACCCTCACTGATTTCGCTGGACCTCATAAGTCTCCCGAAAATACAGAGCGGTAGTAGATTCGTACTTCTTTCTGACTTTCGCGAGCGGGTGCGGCCCCTGCATCGGGAAGCCCGTAATTTTGTGGATCAACTCAGCATCAATAGGGACCCTATCGTGAATCCATAAGCAGCCATTGTGAATGAGGGCAAGTAATTGGCATGCCAACTGATCTGTGATGTTGTAGTGGCCAAAGTAGGGCATACAGAGCAGATTCAGAAGTTCGGATCCCGCCAAGCCATAGACCCAGTGTTGAGGTACCATAATGCTTCCATCATCCTCATGGATTGTATCAAAGTATAATGCAGAGACCAATTCTGGGAAGGCATCTTGGTCTCCAAAATTATGATCATTGAACTTGACCTCGTGGAGGTGTCCGCAGGGATCACCAAGGATGGGGACCTCACCCGGGGTCAGCGGAGTTTGCAGGTAGGTGATCAGGCCATCCAATTTTTTCGGTATCTGCGTAGATGGTCTCCGTGGTCGAACAAAGGGGGGTTACCAATTAATTGGATTAGCTGGCAGAGCCCCCTCTTGGTCATCCTGTGCCGAGGGCGGAGGCCTGGGATGTCTTGGGGAACTTCGGGGCCTTTTTTCCGCCTGTGGGTTAGCCCTCGAACTTTGAGCTTTCTCCTTTCCTTTCCTTGTGGCCCGTGGGGGGGGGACTTCTTCCAACTCAGGCTCATCTTCCAGAACTTCCTCAACCTCAGGTTCAGTCGGGCCAGAGGGTTCAGCAGTGGTAGTTGGCATCCTTGCACGAAAAATGAATCATGTTTCTGGGTGATTATTTCCTAACGGAGAGGGTCGATTAGTCATGAGAGGGATGCTGTAATTGTAACACAGTTCGCTACTGGATTGCTTCCGTGAGACACTGAAAGTAGGCCGCTTGTCTTCATGAGGTAATACCAGTAACCGGACTACCCTGCCCCCTTTTAAGTAATGGTCGTTGGATGAAAGGGAGGGATATTTTATGCAAGGCAGGTTTCCCAAGGAACGGTAAAATCCTCTCGTAACTTGACTTGACAGCGGCTCAGGAGCCGCTCCTTTCAATGGTAACTTTTGCTTTTTACCATAGGTACACTTCCAATGGCTAGTTGTCACGCCCCCAATGATTTGGGCATACCCGTTACGTTAAGGTTACCGCTTTGTGACAGCTACCGTCCTCCTCCCAACACAGGCTTGCTTCCTAAGTAGCTCTTGGCCCAAATCCACGCGATTTTTAATATTTGTTCTGTTAAGGCTTTAAGGGGGGCTAATGTTGGGACCAAATTCCTAACCCCTAGTTGCATCATCGTTGTAGAGGTGGTCTGACGCATGGGACCATTATCTGAGGAAGCTGCAGGTGGCATAGGGAACCCGTTTTTCGCTCGTGGGTCAGTCAGACCTTTTCTTAGGATGGGTATGCCACAGATGCTCAGGCCTAGCTCTACTTGAGTCCTTCCCTCAGGGACCATAAAGAGGGGGTCCTTTGTGATACGAAGACACTGCAATGTGGAGGCTTCCCCTAACCAGGTTTGCCAAGCTTCTAGATCCTTACTAGGATCCTCAATATCTTCCCCGTAGCATAGTATAGCATCCTAGGTCAAGCTTTCCTTATTTCGAGCTGTCAACTTATAGATATATTCCTGCCCCTTTGGTATAGGCTCTATGTAACATTTGCCTTCTACCGGGTCTAGTGGTACAATGACCCGTGTCCCCTTGTTTTCTGATATCATGATTTCCAGTAAATTTTGCATGGTTCGTACCGCCTAAGGGTTGCACATCAGTCTCATGCATGCTTGTAAGAAAGGTTTAATATCCTCAATTAGTTCCACATCTCCTCCGTGTGTAGGTGGTGAATTTTTAGCCTTAAAGAAGTCCTTTCACGCCTCCATAAACGTTTCCCTTTCTTTTCTCAAGTCTAATCCTTCTTGGTTGCTAACTGCCTTGCGGATTAGTGTGTCAGCTTCATCCTTCTCCTTAGCTCCCCCAGTCGCTAATCCATTGCACGTTACTACATTTACTTTTTCCTCCTAAACCTGTTGTTCAGTTTGGACCCTTCGCCTCTTCTGCGCAGATGAAAACTGATTTCCCTGTACCTTTTCTTTCAGGGCTGTGCAATCTTCCAGTGTATGTCCCCACTGTATACAATACCTGCAGGACTGTTGCAGACAGTCCTTGGAAAAATTCCCTGCGCTCCCACAATTATAGTAGATCAATTGGCCTCAACCTCGCCCTAAGCTTCTGCTTTGGCTCCCGTACCTTCTCTCATGGGGGGAGTCACCTCTACCTGAGGGGGTTATTGGTGAGGTAGGTTCTCCTTTCCCGTTCACTTCTTCGTCATAGATTCATAAATCCTGCTCCTCATGGCCAACTGACCGGCAACGTCAGTACCAGCATCGCTCTGATGTGGAAATGGGGGTGCCTAGATAGGACCGTCGATTGACATTACACAACCTAGCTACACAGCTTTCTTCATGCCAGAGCAGAGATCCCTTTGAGCCCCACTGTTCCGGGCTACACGTTCCTTGTCCTGAGTGGCCTACTGCGTGACCTTGTTCCGTGCCAGCCCCTCTCCTTTTCTCTCGCTGTAGATTCTAGATTTCCTGGTAAATAGCCTCAACCTGTACCTGGATCTATTGTACTTATAATGTAGCATCCTCTAGAGGTGTAGGCTTCTAGTCTCATAGCAGTGTCCAAGGCCTCGTCCTGTGAGTTAAAATTCTGGTGACTCATGGGTATGTGCAGGTGAGGGAGTAGCATGGTGATAAACCATTACATAAGTTGTTTGTTGTCATACCGAAATATCCCTTATCTAATATCTTTTTTCAGGCATTGATCCACCTCCCATACAGACTCAGTTGCCTCTTGCTTGAAGTCTTTTACTTCCGCTACTAGCTGGGAATAATATTTTGGCTTTCTGAATTGTTGTTTCAGAGCATCTTTGATATCTTGAATGGATGCGCTCCCATTTTGGGCAATGTATCACATATACCAATCCAGGGCTCTGTCTTCGAATGCTAACGACAACTACGCCCTTTTTATCGTGTCACCTGCCACATTCTGTGTAGTCCAGATAGAGTTTGCCACGCACCAAAACCGGTCTAGATCCTCATCCTCTACGCCCTTGAAGGTGGGTAGTTCCAGATGCACCGTCATGGTTTCTCAGGTGTCCTTTTCTAGTCTTCTCCTGTCAGTACCCAACCCCTTTCTCAACTCCTTCCGGTCTCGGCAACGGAACCATTTCTTGGCTTAAGGGGTCCTGACCCAAGTTCGGTGTGCAAGGTTTGCCAACAAACCCCTATACTACTGGCCCTTTCGGAAGTGACCTGCGAAATCACCCGAAGTAGTATGGGTGGGTGCTGGAACTAGGTTTCCGCACCCTGATAAAGGAAGGGTAAGGCAAGCAGAGTTGCGTTATGTTCTGTAATTCCTAAATTACCTTGTTTCTTCGTAGGGTTAATTATGTATCTATTTGCATCCACGTGCGCTAGATATATAATTATATGCTTTATATAACATCAACACAACATTATATAAACACATCGGAATCGATCTAGATCCAAGCATTTAGTACACAGACCTTCGCAGCGAAAAGAAAGAAAATACACAACACAACAATTATCAGCAATTCATGCAACAGTACTCATAGATTCAGATCTTTGATAACCCTTCACATTCATTCATTCATCAATCTTTCCTTACAATTCCCTTCCCAACCTGTACACACAACAGCAGGGTCCGAACACAGCTGGACTAGGATCTCCGCACACACAACCAGTAGGAGTCCATTCCCAAAAACCCAAACAGATAGCTTAAACAACAGATCACATCAATAGCTCATCAATTCCTATCCTTTACAATCCAAAATGAACCTCTATTTATAAAAATCTAGTCTTAACATTCCTATGGTCCGCAACCCATGGTTTTCGGACCCCTAGTTTACCCTTTGACCCATTACAATACGTTCGGGGCTTTGACCCGCCCCAAAACCCCTGCACTATACTAAATATAATAAAAAATAGTCAAAATGGACCAGTTTCGCAGCTTGTTAGGAGACCCCATTCCAACACTTGGCTTTCCAAAGCTTAGCCCAGGGTGTCTGTGGATACTTGACCCACCTCCACCAAAGCTTGGCCCCGCAGGCTTTGTTCATGGTGTCCGAGTCTTGGAGCCCTAGACCACCCAAGATCTTTGGTTTACAGAGTTTTTCCCATGCCACTAGTGCCCATATCTATTTTTTAGCTTTTCCAGACCAAGGGAAGGTTCTTTGAATGTTTTTTACTTTTTTGGAGAACACCTTTGGGAGCCGGAAGGATGGAGAGCATATAGTGAGGAATAGCTTGTAGAACAACCTTAGTCATGATAAGCCGGCTAGCGAATTTAAGGACCCTACTAGTCCAGTAATTGCTCCGTTCTTCGAGGTTGGATATCAGCTTCTCCCAGTGGAGCTTTTGCCAAGGTTTATCAGTGAGAGGGATCCCGAGAGACTTAGAGTGAAGGCTCTGCTTTCTGAACCCAAGGATAGCCGTGAGATTTTTCTAGATCACTACGTGATGATTGAAAAATAAGATGGAGGATTTATCCAAATTAAGGTCCATGCCTATCACTTGAATAAAGAGATCCAGGATATCTTTGAATCCATGGGCTTCCCAAACCGTTGGAGTTCCATGAAGCATGATATTTTCCACAAATTGTTGATGAGTAGTGGCTGGGCAGTGTGGCAGGGGTTGGAGGTCCTTGATATTGTTTCTTTCCTTTGTATTTTTAATGATGCGACTCAGGCCTTCCATCAAAATGACAAAAAGAAAAGAAGAGATGGGATTCCCTTGGCGAATGCCTCTAGAGGGGGCAAAGGGGAAGGTGGGGGCACCATTGAACAAAATAGAAAAGCTGGGGGATTTGACTATGGCTAGAATCCACTTGATCTAGCGTTGTGCGAACCCAAAGGCTTCCAGAATGGCCTCTAGATACTTCCAACTGACCTTGTCATAGATTTTCGAGAGATCTAACTGAATGATCATACCTACTTTTGTTGGGATTAAAGAGTATGAACCATTTCATGTACTAGCAAGACGTTATCCATGATCTGTCTGCCTTCCACATAGCCAGATTGCTCCTCTGAGATAATTAAGGGGATAATTGGCTTCAGTCTATTGGACATTACTTTGGATATGATCTTATAGAGAACATTGCACAGAGAAATCGGTCGAAATTTCGAAGGGGTGCAAGCTGCTTCCTCTTTTGGAATAAGGGCGATGAAGGTGGAATTGAGGGATTTGAGGATGGAGGAAGATTTTTGGAAATCTTCCACCACCTCCCACACTTCCAGCTGCAAAATTTACCAGCATGCTTTGAAAAAATCAATATTAAAGCCATCTGGCCCTGGTGCCTTGCCATTAGGCATCTCCTTTACTGCTTCTTCCACCTCCTCCATGGTGACTGAGCGGTCTAAGGATCTATTCTGGTCCTCAGTAATAAGCCTTGGGATGGAAGTCATGACTTCCCTGATAGGCTCTTCCCTGTCAATGTTTGGTTCTATTGCCATATGGCTAAAGTGGTCAGTGAGGATGGAGGAAATATCCTGATGAGAGTGGAAGGGAGTACCTTACTCATCCTTCAATCGGGTGATTTTGTTGGTGCACCTGTAGTCTATAGCCGAATGATGGAAGAACTTGGTGTTTTTTCCCTCTCTTTGAGCTAGTGTATGCAGGACTTTTGCCTCCATAATATTTCCTCCTACTGACATCTATCATTCCATTTTTGTATGAGGATCTGCTCAGTGCTAATAGAATCTTGGGTGATGTTCCCTTTGAGCTAGTCTGTATGGATCTGTGCCATCTGTTCCTCCAAGGCCTGTTTGTCTTTGAAAATATTCCCCAGGACCTCTTAGTTCTAGAACCGAAGCCGATATTTGAGGTGCTTTAATCTGGATTGCAGCCAAAACATTTTGGTACCTCTAGTTTCCAGCAGCTCCTGCCACCAATATTTGATTTTAGAAATGAAATTTGGATGGCCCAACCAAAATTTCTCAAGCCTGAAAGGTCCGTTTTTCGGAGTTCCGAGGATGGCTGCATCCAGGGTGATGGGCCAATGATCAGAGCCTTCACACGAAATAATGTCTAATTCCATAGTGACCCCCTTAAGGAGGATGGCTTCAGCTATAAGAAAACAGTCAAGTCTGGAGGCGATCTGCCTTTTGCATCCTCTTTTGTTATTCTAGGTGTATAGACTATTTTTGGGGGGGATATCAACAATATTTGCTGCTCTGATGAATTTATTGAATGCCTCTGCATCTTTGTTCAGAGTTCTTAACCCTCCTTTCTTTTCTGCCAACGAGGTAATCATGTTGAAATCTCCTCCAGAGATGGATTTAGTAGTGGAATGTCTAAGTTGCATCCTGGAGAGGCGATCTAGCATCAACAGTTTATCCTCTAGTCTTTGGGGGTTGTAGATATTAGTGCATAGGTATGTGTTGGATTCCCCTATGATTTGAATTTCCAGGGAGATGTATGATCCGGAAGCCTATGCACTTATGAGATGGAGGGACTTTGGATTCTAGAAGGTGTCCAGGCCCCCTTCCATAAAATTCCCTTCCACTTCAGTGTATTCCATTCTTTTTCCTAAATTTCTGCTGATTCCTTTCATTTTCTGGCTAGAGCACTTGGTTTCTTGTAAAAAAATCATGTCAAGATTTTCATTTTTGACTTTATTCCTCAGAACTATTTGTTTTCTTTGGCTGTTTAGCCCTCTTTCATTCCATGAAAGGATCTTCATAATTAACAAGATTTAAGAGGAGAACGTGAAAGCCTCAAGGGCTTTCATTTTACCTAAGTTGAGGAGTATCTGACCTAGCTCGTGGAGTGCTTCGTTGTTTGTTCGTCGGCCTCTCTTTTTCTGGTGTCTGACATTGTGATTTTTTTGGTGTAAACCTTGGGCCTTGACGCCCAGATCCTTTGTGGTGCCAAAGCCCCTTTTCTGCCCTTTTAGTTATGCATCTTTCCTTGTTAAAAAGAGAAATTTGACTCTGTCTATTTCTTCCTCTACGATATGTTCCACTCCTTTCTACTTCCATTGTTCTACTATGGTATTGAGATCCATGCCTTCCCTCTCTAGTATGTCACTAAGTTCCATATCCTCTGTTCCTATTTCACTAGCGGTCATATCCACATCTCTTTCTAAGTCTTTTTCCAACTCAGAACCTTGTAGGATTTCCCTTGTCGGATCAGGATTTGGATCTTTGGCTACCTGTGAGGGAACATCTTGGGTTTTTTTCGTTAGGTCTGGTACTTGGGGATTTTCGGATAAAGCTGATCCTGACCCAAGAACCTCAAAGGCATTGACAATGCCTTTAATGGAGGTGCCTGTTTTGTGTTTGTTTCTCCTATTGGCCCGTTGTCTCCTATTCGGACGGGAAAAACCTTCCTGATCAGTTGGCTTATTAATTGGAAACTTATTATAGGATATGGAATAACACTTGGACCATTTAGATATTCCTATAGAAGAATCTAAAGTGAATATTATTGCTCAATTCCTCAAAAGGAATGCGAAGATGTGGTATATTTGGGCTAAGGAACATACGGTAACGAATTTTCCTTCTATACCAAATTTGGCCGCAACAGTACAAGTAGAGAAGAAGAAGGAACCCATAGTTGGGACTATGCAGGTTTTGGGAGTTGCAACAATAGTGGGATCTCTCCCTAGATGTGATACTGAGGGGAAAAATCTCGAATTTGTGAACATGGAGATTGTGAAGGGCACACTTATCACTGTGGTAGATATTGGTGCTACACACAACTTCATGTGAGAGGAAACTGCCAAGAAAGTTGGATTCAAGTTCAAACCAATCCAATCTCAGTTGAAAGTAGTGAATTTACCTCCTGACTATGTAATTGAAGCTGCAGAGAAAACACCAATTGGGATTGGAAATTAGCACAGATATGTTGATTTCATGATTTTAAAGATTGATGATTATGAAGCCATGCTAGGCATGGAATTATTTAAAGAATTTTAAGTTAAGGTGGTCCCACATATGAGGAAGTTGTACATTTATGATGTCTGGGATGATCATCCTATTGGTATACCAACCATAGGAGGGTATGGAGCCAATTGTAAATTGACAACTATGAGTGTGGCAGACACAAAATGAGAATATAAATTCCGAAGAAGATTGACCAATCCATAGGAAAAGCTTCAGAGGCAAGCACAGGATATCATGGCATTTTCCAAAATTCTCTGTGATGTCACAAGAAGACTTGAGGAAATGCAAGAAAGGGATGATGTTGAACCACAAATTTAGGGAGAAATTCGAGAAGCATACATGTTGAAATTGGAAGAGGAAGATCTAGATAGGTGGATTGTGTTGATAACCAAGGAAGAGGGATGGCCTTCGGCCTCCACTTCTCCTTATTTCTAGCCTAACATGGGGATGAGGCTCATGTTCATCTACTCAGGGCAGTGATTCCTATAAACCTTATGATAAGGCCATGGAGTGAGATGGACATTTGAGAGCATGATGATTTGGCAGTCACGATGATGTAGGGAGCATATGTTCTTGTGGAGGCGACGTTCGATTGGATTAGCTACCCAACGTATCGCCATCACAGGGGGATCCAACACATAATTTCTTGGAGAGTTATAGGTAGGTATAAGGCATGTAGCAGGTCAAGAGTGATCACATCTGGATGTTATTTTTACATATTGATAACATAGTTGATGGCATGGACATTGTTGGAGATGTTGGAATCAACAACACTTTGCGACGAAAGTTGCGATGATAGATTGTGCGATGACACTGCGACGATATTTTGCATATGGATTGCAATGAAGGGATGATGTTGTCAAGGTACGACAACATTTTGAAGTGGTGGAGGATGTAAGGACCATGAGTCGAGCTATGGAGACCAAGTGTGATGGAATCATTCGATGGGCATCTGATGCACGACGGTCGAAGAAGCGACGTAAATCACATGTATGGTTGGAAAGGCGCACTGATAGACGAAAACGAAGAAATACGAAATTCGGATATTATGTGACAAGCTTGGCTGTGGTGTGATGAAAGGAGTGACGTCCAAGAAGGCGTGCGAAAATAGGCTCAGTGTTAGACAAAGCCACTTTAGTGGTGGACTGACATTTATATGTCACTGAGGATCGGAAAAGTGTCACGACTGAATTATTAAAAGAAGCCTGACATCATGAACTTGGCAGGCTAACGTGATGAATTGGGGAAAGGTTGGTTGGCTCATGACCGAGCCCCCACACGTGTTCAATATGAGTTGAATGCATATTAATATGGTGGATATGGTTGGAGTTGAACGATAAGTGAATTGGAGCAAGCACTCGAGAATGCAAGGGAAATCACCATCTTGTTCATGTGAGCCAAGATGGATGGTGAGAAGAAATATGAAGTGGAGGTTGAGGTGCGGGTGGATTCGTGAACAGGATGTTCAGTCGGGTAAAATATGAGGGAAAATTTGGGCCACAATGCTCCAGGACATGCGAGCAAAGATAGACGCGTTCTGTGGGTCGAGTCGAGTAAATTTTGTGATAGGACGTAGTGCGGGGGCAGATTCAGGCACGCTCAGTAGGCAGACTCGCGCGCGTGCAACAGGGTTGTGTCAGGCATAATTTTGAACACGCTTTCACGACAACGCAGAATTTCAGGACATGTTTGCAGACGTGCAGAAAGTGTTGAGTCAGGTCAGCACGACCCGACTATGTGCAGCAGGTAAGGTGAGGGCGCATGGTGACCTGAGTGACCCACGTGCATAAGTGTATGCATTGTAGGGTGCCGAGTGACTTGAGTGACCCTTCTGAACAGGTTTTCGGGCAAATTCAGGTAGGCATGTTTTGAATGGAATTTGGGGTTCCTTGTGAATTTTTGATGCTGGTTTGAGGATTGGAAAGTTTTGGAGCTTGGTCGAAGAGGAAAACACTTTGGCAAGAAGCATAAATGATTTTTGCAGGCTTGATTGTATAATGATTGTATATTGTATATTTTATTGAGACATAATATTGGGCAAACTTATTAACAGGAGTTTCCCCTCCCTTGAATGTATGGGCGTTCATGTGGATTTAGTATTGATGTTCATGTTTATTTCCCACATTGAAGAACACTTTGGAATATTAATTAAGCAAGTATTGAGTTAGGCGTAGTCTACTTGTTGAGTATTTTAAAAAATAAAAATAAGGTAGTGCCACACCCATCTATAGAGAGGTTGAAACACTACCACAGATATAGGGGCGTGACAGAAAGGGTCCTCGAAAGACAAAATATGTGAAGGGGACAATAGACATAATAATCTACAATAATTATAATTAACTACATATATAATATATATTCTTATAATATTTATATTTTAATTGACTCTCAAATTAATATTTTAATTAAAAGACTCTCAAATTTACATATATATTTATATACATAATTTTATAATATTTGTAATTTAATTAATTTCAAAAAATATATAATTTAAATATTATTTAAATTAATTTTAGGACAGTTAATTGATATGAAATCTATGGGAAAAAAATATCAAAGCTTTTGTTTTCCTAATATAAAAAACACAACCTAGATAAATTTGTGATAATTATAATGAAAATAATAATTATATTCATTTTATAAATTATAAAATTTAATTATACTATCAATAGTTATCAAATATTTTTATAAATATTATTATTTTAAGAAAGATCAAGCATCATTTACTTCTATTGTTTTAATGTCAACCATAGATCTATTGTGTTTCCCAACAATGGCTCACTATCTGAAACAGTTGGGCATAACATTCAATTCCACGTTGGAGACTCAAGTGCACAAATTAATATCATGCCTGCAAACACCTTTTTCGCTACATGAAATAAGGTAGTCACATTGGCTTGTTCAGAGTACCTGTGTTTTTCTTGGGATAAGGTCTATGGTAGACCACGAATACACATTGTTGGGACATGAATTACATGTTGCAGCGGTTGTGTTTTATTTTGATTAAGACCCGCGGTGGAAGAACATAAGTATAAAACGTAAGATCGATGACCAAACATTTATCATTGAATTCATGTTGAGAGGACTTAAATATTGATCACTATGTGATATTTTTTTAGTTAGTGATTTCACAATATTTAGAAATCTAGAATTGTTGATATCAACAAAGGGCCTTCACATCACAAGATAGATATCATTCTATATAGTTTAAAATATAAATGTAGATATAATTTAATTTACATTTTAATTAATTGAATCTCAAATCAAGTACATATACATATTTTGGTGGTTTTTAACACATAAACATGTGTATTAAAAATCAATCTTACCCTTCATTTTTTGAGTTAAACTAAGAATTTTGAATTAATATGAAATTTGAAAAATTAATCTATGGGTGAAAAAAATCTTTTGTTTTCCTAATATTTAAAAAACACAACTTCCACATGCTTTTTATACCATTGTGAATGCACATGAGTAGAAAGATGCACCTAGCAAATGCCTCTTAAATTTTAAAAAGGATCGTCTGAGGCTTTAAACCCTAGAGTAAAATGGGCAAAGCCAAGGAAAGGTTCCTAGGACGAAAAAATATGTGAAGGGGAAATGGACATAATACTAGCAATTGCACCACATGTTGCAAAGGAAACGCTGTAAAGCAGTAACATAGGGAAAAAATATATGATATGTTATGTGATTTAATTGAATATTTAACTTATAAATATGAATTATTTTATTTTAAAAAAATTATAGATTTGAGAATTGTTTGGATAAAAAAATTGGTTTCAGAACCTCCTCCAAAAGGATAATATTTGGAGATTTAGTTTCATAAGGGCAATATTGGAGAAGTAATTTGAGTTTTGCCACATCAAAAGCGAAGTTGATAGTTGAATACTTCTCAAGTATTCATAAAAAAGGATCTCGCAAGAACTTTGGGAGTTGTGACTTCAATTCCATCAAAATGTAGTTCAAGGGGAAACCTCATCCAAATAGCGAAGATTTGAAGTCGGTAGTTGATTTCTATGAGAGAAGTATAATTTCCAAATAATAATAATTATGTTTGTGTTTGAAGAATTCATTTCTTATTATTAATGCTTATGATCATTGAAAAATGTAGAACTAGGATTTCTGTTAATTTGATCTTTTTAAATTAATGGATTTATAACCCGAGCAATGTTCCTGTCATTGTTTTTACGTTTTAAGTTTCAATTTGACACGCATACAAAATACTTCTTTTACTTGCTTCATTTTTCTTTTTCTGAAAAAATGTAGGGCCTTAAAATACTTCGAATCACGAAATGGTCTGGCTATTTGCAGAATACTCTGTTCTGGAGGCCACTTATATAATCTTTGATGTCACTGCACATACACAAACCGAGAAGAGACACACAGCTTCTCTTCTCTCATGCAAATCCCTACTACACATCATACATACTCGCCCTCAAATCTGAGGCTGCTTTCGCAGCCCCAGAAACAGATTACTTGTCTCTGCACGTTTTACAAAATGATGAATCTCCAACTGCACATCAGTGACAGCAGAAAGTACTTTCGTCTCTCCCACTGCAGTTAAGGGATTTCCATCTACCATCCGAGCTGAGGGAAATTTACATGCAACAACAAAGAAATGATCGCTCATATGATGAAGGGATCTTGATGAGAGCTCAAGTTTAAAGAGGGCGTTTCATGCACACTCTGGTGGAGGCGTGGAAAATCTGACTGAATCTTTGAAGTAATCGTAAGTCATGTATTTCTGGTGTACCCATTTCAGTTTCAGCCTCTGCTTTGCATTAAGAGAAGCGTAAACAGGCTGATCCCACCACGAAGAGAAGTTTGTTTTGGAGGAATACTGACAGGCATCAATGATGAAATTCTTGTATGTAGAAATGAAAGGCGCGTGGCTCCAATCGGTCTTGACGAGGCCACCTTGAGTAGCCCAATCGTCTGCGTTCCATATTGACGAGTATACACCCATCGGTTGAGTTTGAGGATATGGGACTCCTCTTTTCTCGTTGTTGGAAAATATCCGTACGGGCACATCATCCACAAAGAAACTGCTTCCATTCATCAAACAACCAGCTCATCAGACACTGTAATACACAGACTAACTAGGCATGGCAATTATCGTATATATACTTACACAACTTGCTGGCGATTCCAGAGAAAGGAATAGGAATGAAAGTCTGCAGTTGGGTCGAACCATAAGAAAATACGCTGCTCTCTGTTGCCAACCCCTTTTGAATAAACGTTAGTCTGCACAGAGTACGGCTCCCCCGAAGTGTTCCCCAAAAATTCAAAGTCGAATTCGTCATGCTGATCGCCTTGGGAAGACATCTGCAATATCACCAAGTATAAATTGAATCATTGATAAAAAATAATAAAGAAGCCAAGAAATGCAATATAAACTGATCTAATGTATGGCAAATGACAGTTACATAGAATGCAGTAACAGTGCCAGCAGAGTCCCCGGGAATGAGCTTAATCTGCACATTCGCTTTTCCGAAGATGTATGTGCTCTTCGAAGCAAATCCTGCACCTGCAAACACAGCAATCTTAATGAGACTCGACAGATGCAGCAGAAACACAATCACTGGTAAAAGCATAGAATGGGATAAAAATAGAATAGATAAACACCAGAAATGCTATCGAGCTTGAGCTGGAGCAACTCAATACCAGAAATGCTATGCTATTGAGCTTGAGCTGGAGAGGAATTTCTGTTTGCAGTCCACACAATCTTCCTGGTTTCCGCTTGTTCGGAATAGGCGTGCGTGGATGATGACCACTGGAAAAGTCGCAACTGTCCCAACGGCTTCCTAACTGCCAACCGTCAGAATTCGAATCAATGGCTGATTATGCTCCAATCATCTAACAAAGAATCTAATGGTACAGATTATGACACAAAGGCACTCAGCAAAGTTGATTTCAAATAAAACGCTTTACAGCGTAAATATACAATAATTATGATTAACTACCTATATAATATACAATTTTATTTTATATTTATATTTTAATGGACTCTCAAATCAATATATTAATTAAAAGGCTCAAATTTACATCTATATTTTAACTATATATAATTTTATAATATTTTTATTTTTATTAATTTTAAAATATATATAATTTAGAGATGAATTAAGTTAATTTTAGGAGAGTTAATTTATATGAAATCTGAAACGTGAATTTATGGGTGAAAAAGATCATAGATTTTGTTTTCCTAATCATAATAAAAACACAACTTAGGCAAGTCTCTAATAATTATAATGAACATAATAATTATATTCATTTTATAAATTATAAAAGTTAATTATATTATCAATAATTATCAAATATTTTCATAAATATTATTGTTTTGAGGAATATCAAGCATCCTCTTCGTCTAGTATTTTAATGCCAACTCCACATGTACTATGCTTCCGAACAATGCCTAAGTGTCTCAATCAATCCTACCCTTTATTCTTTGAGTTAATCTAAGAATCTTGAACAGTTTTACCATTTTCCCAAAATAAATGTTATTAGTATCAGTTACGAGTACACACAAACTGCAATATCGAATAAGTTATTTGTCGTCATCCTCAATAATCTACCTTCAAATATATCTTTATTACTGAATTTACCAACCACTATTGTCATCATGATGGCCAATGTATCTAAATATATTTAGAAACTTGGAAAGCTTGAGAGTCTTGGAATGCACACTTTGGATTTAGGTTATGGAAATAAAATATCAACCAAGGTTAAAAAAATTCAGATCTTTACACCTTAGACTTTCAAATTGGAACTAAATTTAAAAAACTTCCCAACTAACCTATTATTAAAAAAATTTGAAAAAGTCCCAACTAAATAATTATCTAGTTATTGGAAAAAAAGTAATGGTAATGATTAATAATCAACATGGACAATGTATTTTGCAGCTAGCACACAAAAAGGCACCTAATTAGACTGAAAATGAGGAGAAAACAACTCAAAGAAACCTTTCACAAATGCAACATTGAAATGCACTGTAATATCATTAGGAAGAAGCAATTCGAGAAATGTAGAATGGAGAAAAAGGAAAGAGATAAAATAAAATATGAAAATAAGTAAGTATGGACTCTTCCATACTACGGTATGTGTTTTTTTGCAACCAAATTTATTTTGAGATGTCAGTTATAAGGATTTCTCCCATGTTATGAATGGAAAATATCAAAACATATGTTCTAGAGTAAATGGCACCTAGATTATTGATGCCTTAAAATAGGAGGAGAT
This sequence comes from Pinus albicaulis, assembly GCA_034641835.2. Taxonomy (NCBI): domain Eukaryota; kingdom Viridiplantae; phylum Streptophyta; class Pinopsida; order Pinales; family Pinaceae; genus Pinus; species Pinus albicaulis. Next base: position 1,003,761,120 of record CM076577.1, on the reverse strand, counting down.
CCCTTATATAAATATCCATAAAAGTAATGACAACCTTATTAAACTATCATAGTTATAAATATATTAAATTTGGGATCACAACAAAACCATATATTAACTAATATGTGTGTGTTTTACTATTAACTTTGTTTTAATAGCTTTAGTTCCTAGCATAAGCATTCATTATTAATTTAATTTTAATAAATTCTTATAAATATCATATGTAAATTTATATCACATTGTGATTCCAAATTGATTGCAAACTACCACTCAAGGAAATTTTGTAATATCCTAAATGGTATATTTCATGAATTTTTCCGGAAATTAATTCAACCATAAAATTACCAAAAGATTGCCATGTAAAAATACCTTCTGAAATTCAATCCATCAACATTATAAACAATCAACCTCGATATTTAGGGAAAATGGAAAATAGAACATGAAACTAAATAATAGACATTATGACCATGTAGAATATCTCAACCTTATTTTATTAATATAAACTGCTAGTACAAAAACTAGAGATGGATGAAGCAATGACCGCAAATATATCTACAACAATGTTGCAAATGGCCTCCAAATCAAACTAGAAATAACCACAACCTGTGAATCTTGAATGTATCCACCAAGGGAAGATATGGGTGCTCGCCCTCTCTCACTAAATCACCTGAGGGTTTCCGTCTTGGGGCTACTACTGAAGTAGAGAATCCAAACTCTCAAAATTCTCACACAAACAATGATCCAATCCAAGATATCTCCAAATGACCTTTGCTTCTTCTTTTATAGACCTGTAATCCTCTAGAAGCATCTTATTTTATTATTTCATTATTATTCTAGAAGATCCACCATTGAATTTATCAAAGTGATTTTAATTTAATTATATTTCACTTAAGTCATTGTTGGCCCCTTTTCCTCTAAATATTAATTTTCCTTTAATTAAATGACTAATTAAAGTCATTTTTAATTAAGGAAAATAGTATATCGCCCATGGTACTATCTCTGGCCACTATAAGTCACTTCTCAAAATCCCATCCTGAAGATCTCCTCATTTTAGTTCCAATGAGCTATTACACTAAGGTGTTCTATCATGTATTCCTCCCGAAATGCCACCTTGAACATAATTAATTGAGTTAAGCCCAAAAATAACTCAGTTTTTTGAAAGTTGTTGAAATGTGCCGGAACAAAAGGAAAATTGTGCGGATGATGGAATATATCAAGCAATTTCCATTGGTCCTCATAGAAACTCCTCAAAAATCCTCCAAAAATCCCTTGGGTCCACTGATGACACCAACCTCTATCTGTGAATTGTCTCCTCCCAACTTTGGAAGTCCATCCTAACCCTGTCATAGGTGATACCAAAAAAAGGAATATTACATACCTTTCGCCCCACGATTGTTTTCCCTAAAGCAATCCAAATATGTGGGCCACCCTATTGGCCCCATGCAACTAAGACCCAATGCCTGGATCCCATACAAAACCCTAGGTGCTGCCATGCACCTGTGTCAAGCGACCTAGAATAAACCTGTCAATGCCGGGATCCCAAACTGATCTCTCACTGTAACTGTCATAAAAAAATCCTCCTAGATCCCAACGGCATCATGGCCAATCATCGCCCAAGTCCCACAACTCGGACTACATAATACCTTTGGCTATAGTTTCTACCCCATGAAGCGAAGTCTGCCAGTGAGCATAAATGCTCCATCACTCCTGATTTGTTGTACCTCTACCTGTATAAGCTGCCCCAACAACTATGTACCAACTCATCACCTCTCTCCAGTCCAACTCCCAGTCTAGGCTAAGGTCAATGTTGATCTGTGGATGTTGAGATAATGCTACTGAAATACTGATGAACTATCAATCCACAATCCATGGCCTAGTGGAAAATGTAACATCTCTCTCGTCCAAGTGCTCCTGTCGAAATATACCCAGGACTAAAAATGATACTCTATCAATAGAATACCAACTCATCACCTCTCTCCAATCCAACTTTGGACTCAATCTGATGCTAACCCTACTCTCCTGACATTTATATATGGTCCATGTATTTTATGTTCATGTTGCAATTGTACTTAATTTACATGTTGGTGATCATCATGATGTGTATATTGTTAGGTCATGTTAGATATGTTCATTTAATGTGCAGCTTGCAGATAGATGTGTATGTGATAGCAGTTATTTCACATGGGATGTATATTCGATGTTTGTGTTGTGATGATGTTAATATATAATGTTAATAGTTTTTTGTTTGATGATCATGATCACGATGATGTTAGCGATTTTGAATGTGTTTTTTAGTCAAATATGATGTTTGTACGATGGTTATTATGAATGTGATTTTTATTAATTAATTTAATATTAAATGATCATGATATTGTAAAATTGTAATATTTGTAATTCTAATTGTATGTAAAATTCTAAAATTGTAATTGTAATGGTATATGTGTAAATTTGTAAATTTGTAATTGTATATATGTAAAATTCGAAAATTGTAATTGTAATTGTAATTATACGTGAAATTGTAAAATTATAATTATAATTATAATTCTAATTCTATGTAAAATATTTGTAAAATTTTAATTGTATTACTGTGAATTGATTGTAATTGTAAAATTGTAATTATAATTGTTATTGTATGTAAAATTCTAAAATTGTAATTGTAATTTTAATTGTAATTGTATGTGAAATTGTAAAATTCTAATTCTAATTCTAATTTTAATTTTAATTGTACGTAAAATATTTGTAAACTTTTAATTGTATTAATGTGAAATGATTTGATTAAAATTTGTAAATTTGTAAATTTGTAAAATTTTAAATAATTGTAAAATAATAAATCTAGAATAATATGAATTATTGTAACATAATAAAGTCTGGAAAATAATGCAAATAAATTCATGTACTTTAGAATTATCATTATTTTATTATGATCTTACATACAAAAAAGAAGAACTTTATACAGTACGCCATTGTTTTTTAGATCAAATTATTTGCAAGTTATCAAGTGAAATGTTGTTTTTAACATTAACACAATGCAAATTACTAATTAATTCAAAATACATATTATAATGTTTCGAAAAACCCATCTTAAAAAGTATAAATATTGATAAAATAACACATGTACCATATCACTCTCGGTTCTCATGATCACCCTCATTATCTTCCAGCTCGCATGGCATGATAACACTATTGTTCTCAAAAATATGTTTTGATCTAGGGTCATGTGTCAATACGAACCACCAATCCCTATCCAACATATTTGGGTTAAAAAACACCTAGTTGTAGTGTTTGGAGAAAACATAGGGCTCCTTAGCTTCATCCCACATCTTTCTAGAGTTGATACATATCAGCCTACTATCACGATCTTCCTTTACATTATTCTGATCAAAGGCATCCCACCACTTTCACCTAAAAATAACACATTGGAGAGAAGAGAAATCCACTTCAATGATCTCTTGTATCTTTCCAATGTAGCCTAATGTCCCTCATACTAGGTTTTGATCACGATGGCTAGATTGACTAGATTGATCGAACTCAACTTCCACTTCACAGTCTTGTGTGATGTTTCCAACATCGGTATTTTCTGTGTGAAAATGGTGTCCATATGCCCACATAGATGGGAACAAATGCACCTATTATAAAAAAATAAAAAAAATCAGAGTGTCATGTGTTTTATAATAACGCAACAATTAAAATATGAAATATAGATGTCTTCGAAGTTTAAAATTTACATATAAATTAAAAATATTATTACCGAGTTGTTGCACCCAATCCCTATGTTTAGCGCATCCTCTTCAATACGCGGGTAATGATCAGTTGCATCGTATTTCTCTCTGACTTGGTCAGCAACCCAAATGTTGGGGCATATTTTTGGAATATTTTCTTTTAAATGATTGGGATAAGGCATACTTCTACCATTCAACCATCTGAATTATTTCCTGTCACTATCCCATTTCATCCTCTTTTGTTCGTACAATGCGACCCACGGTTGTGTTGCTTCAGAATTGTAAAGAACGAATTTATTGATTGCTTCAATTTATGCATTCACTGATAAAATAAAACTGACATTATATAGTAATTAGAGATCAAAATATACATTATATCGAAGTTCAACATGAATATTAACTTTGTGTAAATTTGAAAAATTATAAGTCGCTTACTCTTTATCAAGCGCTTTTCTCCACTCGTTTGGAGCAACTGCCCTTCTCTTTTGTCTTCATCCCTTTCATTGTCCCAAATCACTACACCTGGTTTGTTGTTGCTCTGATTGATTTACTCACTAGAATAATAGAAATACTGCTACAATAAGTACCCCTCTGCCATAGACCCCTTGTGTTTTGCCCTTTGTTGAACAAAACCTTTCAATTTCTTCATGTACCTCTCTAAGAAGAACATCCAATGACAAGAAACCACCCCAAATAATTCAACCTCATCTACTAGGTGGATTAGAATATGAACCTGTAAGTCCATGAAACTCATCGACAGTTCCTTCTCAAACATATAAACAATCTCAACTATCTCTTGACACCACTATGGAATGCTAGCCACATGAATCTCCTTTGACGTTATCCAACGTACACATGCAGATAATTTAGATATGGCACATCCTGGGTCTTGAGGGAATTCATTTTTCACATACCCATGCACGAACAAAGGATAATGACACTAGAAAGTTATAAACATGTGCAATAATATACAAAATTATTTATATTTTATGATCCCCGCATGCAATAAAATTTATTAATATAACAAATAGTAAAATCATGCTTTTGACATTATACGTACTCTTAGAAGATTCAAATGGTCATGAGATTTCAACCCCAAAAAATGGTCATCCACGGTGAATCACTGACGTAGTGAAGACCCGTATGAAGTTGGCACCCTCACACCCATTATAACTTCCTTTTCCAAAGAAATATCATATTTTTTTAAAAATCCATGGGAGATCACCTTCTTTGAAAAACCATGAATTAGAGGGACCAACGCCTACCTCTAATCCTATACTTTCTAATCGTCTTGGCTAATGTTTATTTTTATTTTTTGAAGTAATAAGATCTTTCCTAACAGCCCATGTGTCACTTTGTTTCGATGATATGTGCCTCCATAAAGAAGATGAAACATTTTAAAATATATGCATGGGATCTAATAAGTGCGTAATCTTAAGATGCTCCCAATATGGGAGGTTATAAAAGATAGATTTCCTTTTCATCCCAATGGGAAATTTCTCAACAAAGGTGTTGAAGAATTCTGGATCATCGAACATAGGCTCCCCATTTGAATCGAACATTTATATGAACTCCTTATCCTACTCTCTCTCTCTCATATGCTCTAAGCCATTCATCTGGTGTCGTTATTGGAGGCCTTTGGGTTCTCTCTTGTTTACCATTGAAAGCGAATGCTGCTCTTCTGTAAGGGTGTTCTTCTGGGAGGAATACCCTGGAGAAATCATACACTAGACTTCATAGGTCCTTAGACCATCTAGCTTTCAGAGAAGGTCCACAACATTTACATCCAAAATACCCTTTTATTACAACATCTGCAAGATTATTATATACAATCAGTATGCATGGCACATTAAAGAATATCATGAAGATCAGAACAATTAAATAACTAATATGTGAAAGAATATTGTTACGTATATAAACAAATGAATAAATTAAACATGTAATTTACCATAGCAAACTCCTAAGCCTGGATAATCATGTGCTGTGTAAGCACATATGCCATACAACGTAAAACTCCTCTTTGTTGGGATGGGTCTTGATACATTTATCCCATCCCATAATTCCTTTAATTCATCTACCAATGGTTGTAAGTAGGCATCCATATTCTTCACTTGTCTTCTACTAGTGACTATGAGAGCCAACATAAGATGTTCATTCTTCACAGACAACAAGGAGGGGATATTGTTATTGATCACTACTATAAGCCAAAAATAATAGTTGGTGTTCTGGAGGGAATATGGGTTGACGCCATCCATGGCTATGCTGATTCGTAGACTTCGTACTTCATCCTTGAATTTTTCGGGCCATGTATCCTCTATATGCTTCATGGCTATTGAATCAGTTGCGATTCGCATAACTCCCAACTCAATTCTATGTGAGGCAGGCCATCCTTGCAACATAGCTAATTATTTGCAACGAAAGAGCCTTTGAATCCTTGGGATTATAAGCATGTGCCTAAATATCTTAAAAGGAGGACCAATACGTGATTTACCCTTATTTTTTTATTTATCATACCCGTTATGCCCACATTTTGGACACATCTCTTTTTCTACATATTCTCGTCTATATAGAATACAATCATTTAGACATGCATGATATGATATGTACTCAACACCCAACATTTTCCATAATTTATTTGCCTCTTCTCAACTACCGGGCAAGACATTATCGCTCGGAAGAACCTTATTTTTGAATAACCTGTAGTTGGTGATCATGGAAAAATATATTAATAAATATACATTAATGTCGATATAATTATTAACATTCATAAAATTTACCATTTCTAATGTTCATTGCAGTGTACTGATAATATTTCAAATCCATATAAGGGAGTACTTTATGGTAACTTACCTCAAAATTTCTGAGAAACATGCATTCAACAAGCCAAAATTTTCTTTCAATTTGTACAATAACATCATTTTCCCCAACTAGGTAGACTTTGAATGACCGCTAGGTCTAAAGAGAGGGGTGGTGGAAGCAAATTTAAGGCTTTCAAAAAAGGTGTCAGTGATATGAGCATCATCCCCTAGCCGATCATTGTTTTGGAATGCATCTAACAACATTGTCTCCATGGCAGTCGTATCCCTTAATTAATCATCCATACCAACCTCTATTTGATTGCCTCCATTTCAATCTTGTGAAGAAGTACTATTTCTGTAGTCATTCCTAATAGGTGAATTTGGACGTAGCAGGAATTGAATCGGTTGCTGATTCAACCATTCTTGGTATCGTTCCTCTCTGATTTTTTCTCTTAATTCAATATTCTCTCTATTTGACATTGTCGTGGGGTACAAAAGAAGATGGTAGGTAGGTATCTCATTATCACTACAATCCTAATAATTAAAAAAAATAAAAAGGAACATGATTAGTACAAAATATATGATATCAATTAGTAACCATGTTGAAAATATTGTATGATTAATTGGTTTGACGTTGAAATAATTACATTAATCAATATACCAAACAATTATAATTATTACCATCATTGTCCCAGGATTGTGGCTAGAAGATGCAATATTATTACAATTGTCAGGGTGAAGCGGCTGTCCATTTTCATCTACCAAATGCACCTTGCAGTATGTTGCTCTTGATAAGAGCTTCCAACGTTTTAGAGCTGTTTGAATATTTTGTGCATCTGAACTCGATGTTGAATCTGCAAGAACCTGCAAATTTGTATACATTGTAAATTTAATTAAGTTGTGCATGATTGACATGGATAAAAAACATAAATTCAATTAAATAATGAAAATATAAATAAAATCTAAAGTAAATATTATGTCTTGAGATGGATAGAGAGAACTCCGCGATGGAAATTGAGAAATATTATGGAACAAGTTGGATTTTGAAGAGTTGTCCATTCCATATAATTATGATATTTTCTCCCTGCAATTGAGAAAAATCAACAATAACTTTTGGTGCACACACCTAAAAGTAATTTTGGTGCCTTAAAAATGGACTTCTTGTGATCGGTGCTAATGTACATATCACCGCACTGGTGCATTTTAGATACTGCATACTGGTGTCGTTTTATAAATGGATGCACTCATGTGGTACTACTACGTGACGCAGCAGTAATGAATAACCGCAAATAAAAAAAGCGCAACTCTATTTTCTTTAAGTGAAAAAAAAATGATAAATTGAAAAACGGACGACAAAATATTTTCGAAAATATAATTTCATAATGTAATTCTTTAAATACTAAACACTTTTCATTATTTCACTATTTTTGCAAAAATTTTCAGCTAGAGATTTACAAGAGACATACTTGGAGCAAACAGAGCACGAGAGCACAGAGCAGGGAAATACGTTCAAACATAAGTATTCAAACAATTAGAATTCCAAACCTCTGGTGATTCAAACCCTGTAGCATAGAATTTCAAAGGATCTCGTGATTAAAGTTTATTGTTTTTTTACTTTTTCTACAGTTTTTTTACGTAGTAAGAAAAAAATTTCAATGTTTATTTTTTATTTTTCCTTTTTCTGCAATTTTTTTTATGTAGTAAGAAAAAAATTTCAATCTATTTTTCATTTAAAAAAAAAAAAAACAATTTTTAGAAACAAACCCTACATTTTTTTTGTTTCTGCCCTTTCTTCTCCCTCTTTCTGTGATTTCAAAATTAGGGTTTTTCATTTTAGATTTATAGGGTTTGTATTGCTATATATAGGCCTAAGACATCCAACCAACAGGATGACTTGCATAGTCGGATCCCAATCCATGTCGGCCCTTGCGTGAATTAAAAAAAAAAAAAAAAATTCACCGGTGCTCCTGATGTAACCTAGCGCATCGGTGCGCTAGATTATCCAAGTGCACCGCAAAAGAACTGTGATAAAAAATAAAATAAAAATAAAAATTTATCAGTGTTCCATATGTAAAATATAGCACTGGTGCGCTATTTCATTATGGTGCACTGTGAACGTGTTTTTTCATACAAATTTAAAAAAAAAATCCATTTTTAGAAATAAACCCTACATTCGTTTTGTTTCTGCCATTTCTTCTCCCTCTTTCTGTGATTTCAGAAGTAGGGCTTTTCATTTTAGATTTATAGGATTTGTATCGCTACATATAGGCTTAAGACATCCAACCCACGAGATGGCTTGCATAGTCGGATCCCAATCCATGTCGGCCCTTGCATGAATTTAAAAAAAAACAGATTTGTTTTTCATCGGTGCGCCCGACGTAACCTAGCGCACCGGTGCATTAGATTATCCAAGTGCACCAAAAAAGTAATGTGATAAAAATAAATAAATAAATAAATTATTAGTGCACCATATGTAAAATATGGTGCATCGCGAACATGCTGTTTCAAAAAAAAAAAAAAAAAAAAAACCATTTTTAAAAACAAACCCTACGTTCCTTTTGTTTCTGTCCTTTCTTCTCCCTCTTTCTATGATTTTAGAATTAGGGATTTTCATTTTATATTTATAAGGTTTGTATTGCTATATATAGTCCTAAGACATCCAACCAAAAGGACAACTTGCATAGTAAAATTCCAATCCATGTCGGCCCTTGCGTGAATTTAAAAGAAAACCGATTTTATTTTTCATCGGTGCACCCGACGTAACCTAGCACACCTATGCATTGTATTATCAAAGCGCACTGCGAAAGTACTGTGTGATAAAAAATTAAAAAAACATTTTTTTTATCAGTGTGCCATATGTAAAATATGGCATCGGTGCGTTATTTCATTAAGGCGCACTGCGAACGTGTTGTTTCGAAAAAAAAAATGTTTTATTGGGTTAATCGGTGCACCATGTAACATATAACGCACTGCACCGTGTCTCATAGTATAAAGAGAGAACCATATGGTGGTCCCTTGTTTGTGCAGGGCTTTTATGCTAGAAAAACTAACACTAGATGATTTTTATTATTTTCTCTGTGTTAATAGGTGTGGTGGTTAATGTGTAATGCACTAGTGCTCCTTATTGACATAGAGCACCATACGGTCTATTATAATTTTTGGGTGGCGTGTTTATAATACCCCCACACGCCGATGTCGATGCGTACACCATGAATGGCGCATCGCTTTCTTGAGATTTTTTTTTTACCTGAAAATTTGACAATTTATTTATAAATATATTAATGAATTATATGGTACAAGTTTTAGATTGATAAATAAATGTCTGACAAGAGATCAAGTAAAAAAAATACAAATAACACATTAAGAAAAGCAGAAAAGGCAATTTCTTTATAAATTATTTATAAAAAATATTAATTTTGAACTATATGTAAGTTTAAATAATATGTATTGTTTACTGTGTATCATGCAGAGCCACAAAATGACGAAGCTTGATAAGATTATTTCTGATCTAGGACTAGAAGAGCGTAAAATCTTGATGAAAAAATTGCAAAAGGATGAATCGGGTGAATGAAAAAATACTATCGATCCAATATGAGTTTCTTTTTTTAATTTTCATTAATAATATACTTAAAATTATTAGATAACATGTGTCAAACAATATATTAATTCACGCTTGTTTAATGTTCTACAGGGACCAAAAACTCAGAAAAGGATGTTGTTTTAAGAAAAGAAAAAAAATAGAACATGCAAGTGAAAATGAATTGATCCTTAGCTCATTTAGAGTGGTGCGGGAGGTTAACGAAAGGGGAAAAACTTTTATAAAATTTTGAGGGATCTAGTGGAACGAATGTATAAATTTTCTTTGCACTTACAATAAAAAAATCAATTCAATGATTTCAAGAACCAAATTTTATCTAAACTACAGGAAGAGTTTCCAGAGAATTGGTCAATGAGACATGTCATACTTTTAATAGCAAAAATATACAACAACAAAAAAGAAGGAATGAAAAAGTAATATTCCTTTAAATGTTTGTCTAGAATTATTTATAAATATCACTTTTGTTATATTTACTTCTCATATATAAATATAAAAATTAAATAGTTTATTGTCATGTTACATTTTTAGGAATATTATAATAATCTCAAAAGATGAACGAGCTGATATCAGAAATATGCCAGTAGGAATGTCCAAAAAGGTGTACAAGGATATGGTCAAAGAAATGGAAAAAATTTCATCGCAAGAGGAGCCATCTCAACAATAACGTGCTTCAAATGTAATATGTAATCATTGAATTTTTCGATCATCAGGTACAATAAATAAAAATTTAGCATTAAACATTAATTTTCAAGTATTTTCTTGCAGAACAGAAAAGAAAATGGAACCCATTCAGCACATAAAATAGGACAACAAGGAAAAAAAGGGTTGATATCTAAGTTTGTGAGTAATTGTTACTTCCTTATAACAACTTAACTAGATTTCATTTTTGAATTTTTTAAGTTGTTTTAAAAAAATCATCATTGAATGTCTTTAAACAAGTGCTAACATACAAAGAAGAACCACCAGACGAATTTATTGAAATTGGATTAAATATGGGTTGTGAGTATATGTTGGCATATCATAAATTAATTGTGGAATTTGTAAGCATCTATCGATCTTGTTTTACTTAGCTTCGTCTATAATTAATAGAACAAAAAAATATTTTATATTAAATATATGATTTGTTATGGGGTATAAAACTTGTAGGAAACAAAGTATGGAACTGCACCAACAGATGAAATCTTGAAAGATGGCATGTTACGTGGTTTTGAAAGAATGTGTATAGTTTATCAGTCAATTGTTGCAACGGTGCGTCATTTATTTTTTATTTACATTGATGTATATTATTTAATATTTCAATTTGAATTATTCTCATCAAATGTATATACACTCATTACAGTTTATTTTTATGTTTGTAGATGGAAGGTGAAGATAAATAAAACAATCAACACCGTGAAAAAAAACATTCTTCAAAATAACCCAAGTCATGGAAGTAGCTCTAGCATGACAACAATTCAAGAGAAGAATGATGATCACTATGTTTGGATATCAAAGCAAGGAGTTGTATTTTTTGAAATATTATCTTGTGAAATTAGACATTTTGTTTAATTTAATGGACATAGTGTCCCAATTGAAAGAAAAAGGGATACCAATAACTGTCCCATTTTGTATGACCAAGACTGTCATATATATATATATATATATATATATATATATATATAATATGTTTTAATTTATTCTATTCTATTCTCCATTATCGCTGTGAAATGTAACACCACTATTTACATTTATGGATGATTAAATATTATAATGAAGAGATGTGAAATTTGATGATATGATATAACAAATTAATCCAAACATCACATTCAAATGCACTAATAAAAATTTAATTCATATGGACACTGTTATAAGATATATATGTGTCGAATTTTGATGAATAATGAATTTTAAAAAATCACAATAATTATGATATGATATAACAAATTAATCCAAACATCACATTCAAATGGATTAATAAAAAATTAATTAATATGAATACTGTTATAAGATGTGTTGACTTTTGATGAATAATGAATTTTAAAAAATTACAATAATTGCACTGTCATAGGTCGATGTTTCTAAAAAATACAAAATGGATATCGGTGTGTGTCAGTTATTGTACACCGGTGCGTTTGTATGCTGAAGCGCACCAGTGCGTTTCTACGACCTATGGCCATTGCAAAAATACAAAAACCAATTAAAAATATCGGTGCGTTTATGCGGTACTACACACGGGTGCGTTTATGTGGAACTATGCACCAGTGCATTTGTACGACCTATGGGCACTACACAAATACCAATACAAATTATAAATCTTGGTGTGTTTATGTGATACACTACACCGGTGTGTTTATGTGGCACTACGAACCGGTGCATTTGTACGACCTATGGGTACCACACAAATACCAATACCAATTATGAATCTCGGTGCGTTTGTGTGATACTACGCACCAGTGCGTTTATGTGGCACCACGCACCAGTGCATTTGTACGACCTATGGGAACTGCACAAATACCGATACCAATTATAAATATTGGTGTGTTTGTGTGATACTGCGCACTGGTGCATTTCTATAAGCCTACATTCTAGTGTTTTGAGACGACCTATGGGCACTGCACAAATCCCAAGACCAATTAGAACAACCCCGAGCATTGTGTCATGAACACTGCACTCGGTGCGGTTGAAGCTTGAGTAGTGCATTGATGAAAAAAACATCTGTAATAACCTCTGATCGCCCAATTTTTTTCAGTTGTGTTGAATTTCTGTAAAAATATCTGCCAAAACCTCTGTAACCATAAACGGATGTTGTAGAAAATTTTTTTTGGACAATTTTGGACAATTTTATAACACTAAAAACCTCCTTTATAGCCTCCGCTAGAGGGTCTTTTCCTTGTAGTGTCAACTACGCATGGCTGTTCTCGCTCCCAGAAGCATCCTCATATGATCCCATGGACTTATCTGACGAAGAGTCCTCATCCTAGCATATAGAAGGAATGTCTTTTTTTTCTATCTTTTCCACGTCATCTGCATCACTCAAGCATGAGTGATCAAGCCCCCAAGGTTCTTTACAGATGAAGCAAAGTCCCTTCCTCCTCAGCTCATTTCTGCTTCCTGATCCACCAAACTGGAGCAACTCCTCCTTGGTCAACTATCTCTAGAACAACCCAATATTATACTCAACCAACCCTTGGGCTAGCTCATAAGCCGCAGGTGAGACCAAATTCTCTCTCCTGCAAATGCTCAACACACAAGTCTGCCGCTCAGCAAATGGCCTCACAGCCTCTCATACATGACGACAAGATGAACTACATGTGTTCTATGACTCTGTCAGCATGATGTCTCCTAATGCGGGAGAAGCATTGGAACATCTGTAGAACTAAGACATCACATTCAAGATCAAACATGATGCAATATGTTTTAAATGTGGCCATACCTCCTAAAACCTCAAGCTTCTTCCCAAAGGTAGAGCCTACACTATTGTCCAAATCCTAAAAGGTCCCTACCACCAATATGAAAACTCTCCTCATAATGTCATCATTGTAAGGGGCTGTAGGGGCGGTTAGTCTCATGATGTTTCTGAGACAAGCTGCAACTAGAAGTGTGGCCCCTCCACAAGTTTCCTGCAAGAACTTGGGTTGTATGAAAGCAAGCATATATGGTTTTACTTTGGAAATGAGTTCATCAAGTTCTTCAAGGTTGGAAAGAATTCTCCATGTGATCTTTATATGTTTCAAATCTGTCCCAAGAACAAGGATTTTGTTCCCTATTTTTGGTTCTTTCTGTAGGCCCCTCGATTTCCCCTTTTGAAGAATGGCATAGACCCCCTTTGAGAAAGGTTTATCGTTTTGCTTGGTTTTTTGGTCCATAGAAACATTGTGGTTCAAAGCTTTAATGGTTGTGCTCCCATGTGGGTTTAGGAGGTATTTTAAGAACTCCATGTTTATGGCAACAATACAAAGTTATGATAGCAATGAAAGGTACCACAAAAACACCCCACATACATAAATACATTGTCTAGCCATCAATCAGAAATGAAACTAATGTCAGCAAAAATGATGCATTATTGGCATGTTGTTACATTGCTCATTTCAATACCCTAACCCAATAGATAAATCTAGCTCCAACAAATAATTTAGGCTCTAGTAAATAAATTGGGCTCTTGTAAACTCATTTTTTCTCAATAAGATAAATTCATCCTAGCAAAGCAAGATAAAAAATGTTGCCCGAGATTCAAGGAATGATCTCTCCTCAGCTTTGCGTTGACTATCGAAATTGTGAGACTGTGGAAAATGTTGTTTCTCGTTGACTTTAGATTGCCAGTTGGGATGATTCTACTTCTCAAAAAAATCTCAGAATTTGGGAAGATAATCCTTGCCCAAAACCTAGAAAAACCCAGAAATGGTTTCCTTGAATTCCAACCTTCAAAATCTGACCCTTTTTCTTCTAGCTCCTTTAGTTGCTAGCTAAGTATGGATTGCATAAATGAGCTGATCTGTTGCTAAGAAAATTCTGCAATTTTAACGACGGACTCTACTCACAAAACACAGAAAAACCCAGAAATGGTTTTCTCTAATTCCAACTTTCAAAAAATTTCCCTTTTTGCCTAGCTCCTATAATCGTTGGTTGAGAAGGGACTGCATAAATGGGTTGATATGCTGCTCAAAAAATTCTAGGATTATAACCACAGACTCTACTAAGAAAACCCAGAAAAACCCAGAAAAATATTGGATAAATTCTAGCTGAATAATTTTGGCCCTCCAATATAAGTTTAGCCCAACAAAATGGTCTCCTGCAACAATTTGACACTAGCTGGTTCAATGGATTGGCCAAAAAACCTACATCCGATGCTCAAAAAATTCTCAAAAATGAATCCCAGACTCAAGCCAATCCGAAAAAAACCCAGAAAGAGTTTGACCAAATCACGATCCTCCAAAATTGACCCCAATAATCCCTACACTCTCCCAGTAGTTGTTGAATACATTGTCTACAAAATGATAAGCAAAATACTCAACAACACTCCAAATGTGCAAAAAATCATCTCTCTTGCACTTCCTATATCTCCCAGCTCAAATGGTTGAGACCTTCCTCCGCAACTAGGCTCAACTCTCCTCCTTTGTGCTAGCCTAGAGACTGCCATGCTACTCCAGAGATAGAATATCAATCTCAACCCTTGGAGGTTCATCTATAGCTGAAAAGCTAATTAGCCTTGCAACCAATAACAAACACAAGAACCCAGTTGCGTCCTTCATAAATACGAACTCCAAACTAAGGCAACAAAATGTAGAAGCTAAAGATAAACAACTCAAACAACTAAGATCAAAATCAATGGTGCAATAATGCATGCAAAAGTAATAAATCTTCGATCTTATTTTGAAGTTGATGTGCAGTAAAATGCTTGAACTTGGCTTTCCGGTAATTTGGAAAGTAAACCCTCAGGCTGACAATATCACCAGCTCTTATACCACTGTAATATTCCAAATGGGATATTTTATGAATTTTGCCAGAAATTAATTCAACCATAAAATTACCAAAACATTTCCATGTAAAAATACCCTCAGAAATTCAAGCTGTCATCATTATAAACAATAAACCACAGTATTTACGGCAAATGAAAAATAGAACATGCAACTTAATAATAGACATTATGATCATTCTAAATATCTCAGCCTTATTTTATTAATATAAACTGCTAGTACAAAAACTAGAGATGGTTGAAGCAATGGCTGCAAATAGACCTATAACAAAGCCGCATTTGGTCTCCAAAACAAATTGGAAATAACTGCAACCTGTGAATCCTGAATGGATCCACCAATGGAAGAGATGGGTGCTCACCCACTCTCACTAAATCACTCGAGAGTTTCCATCTTGGGGCTAGTACTGAAGTAGAGAATCCAAGTTCTCAAACCTCTTACACAAACAATGATCCAATCCAAGATATCACCAAATGACATTCGATTCTCCTTTTATAGATCTGTTGGATAGATCTTCAATCCTCTAGAAGCATCTTATTTTATTATTTTATTATTATTCTAGAAGATCCACTATTGAATCTATCAAAGTGACTTTAATTTAATTATATTTCACTTAAGTCATTTTTGGTCCCTTTTCCTCTAAATATTATTTTTCCTTCAATTAAATGACTAATTAAAGACATTTTTAATTAAGGAAAATAGTATATCGCCAATGGTACTATCTTTGGCCACTATAAGTCACTTCTCAGCATCCCATTCTAAAGATCTGCTCATTTTGGTTTCAACGAGATATTACACTAAGGTGTTCTATCATGTATTCCTCCCAGAATGCCACCTTGAGCATAATTAATTGAGTTAAGCCCAAAATATCTAAGTTTTTTGAAAGTTGTCAAAATGTGCCAAAACAAAAGGCATATTGTGCAGATGTTGGAATATATCAAGCGAATGCCATCGATCCTCATAGAAACTCCTCAAAACTCCTCCAAAAATCCCCTGGGCCCGCTGATGACACCAACCTATGTCTGTGACCTGTGTGCTCCCAACTATGGAAGTCCATCCTAGACCTATAAAAGGTGATACCAAAAAAAGGAATATTACAAATTTAGGCAACCTTGTCACATTTATTGAGATTGAAAGACCTTGAGAAAATCTATTGAAATACAATTGTTATTTACACAAAATATCTAGGTTAAAATGAGATTTTTTTAATTATTTTATCATTATTATATTCCACATATTTATGAGGTTTTGTTGATCATTTCATTAATATATTAAGTATTTTAATTAATTTAATTTAGAAGTGTCTAACTCATCTAGATTTTTGTTTTTTTCCCCTAAATTTTTAACTAAATTGTAGGTTTTCTATTTAAAATATGTTTTTATAGATAAATAATCTTTATATTATATAAATTACCAAAATAAAAAATATTACTGAAAAAAAAATATCTACAAAATTTCAATCTAAAATTATTAAAACATGTGCTAAAATGATAAATAAATTAAATAAATTAGTTAAATTACACAAACACACAGATATATATATATATATATATATATATATATATATATATATATATGTTTGCAAGTATGTATTTCAAAAGTGACATTAACTCATCTAGGATTCATGCAATTCTTGCTACCCATTGAAGGGCTAAAAGTAAGACAAAAATATTTTAAAAAATCCTAAAGGTTTAACTAACATAGTTTTAGCGAACCAATACCTCCAGTTTTGGAGTACTTCCCATTGTTCTCTCTATCACTATCATGAATAGACACGCGTGATTTTGATTATTATTGGCCAAGTTGTGAAGTGCCTCACCATTTCATGTCAAGTGCAATACACATGTTTTTTATACCACTATGATTGCACGATGACCGAAGGGCGCGCCTAGCGAATGTTGGTTAAAAATTGTCACCTCATGCTTTAAACTTGAGAGTGAAATGGGAAAAGCGAGGGAAAGTGTAAGGACCATGAGTCGAGCTATGGAGACCAAGTGCGATAGAAGAATTAAGTGGGCATGCGATGAATGATGGTCGATGAAGTGACGAAAATCACATGTATGGTTGGATGGACGCACCGACGGATGAAAACGATGAAATACGACATTTGGCTATTATGCAAAAAATCTTGGTTGTCGTGCAACAAAAAGAGCGACAGGCAAGAAGGCATGCGAAAATAGGCTAAGTATTGGAAAAAGCCACTTTGGTGGTGGACTGACACTTATATGTCACTAAGGAGCAGAAAAGTGTCACAGCCAAATTATTAAAATAAGGCAGATGTGACGAGTTGGAGAAAGGTGGGTTGGCTCATGACCAAGCATCCACACGCCTTCAACATGAGACGAATGCATACTAATATGGCGGAGACGGTTGGAGTTGAACCATAAGAAAATTTGAGAAATCATTCCAGCATCCAAGGGAAATCAAAATCTTATTGATGTGAACCAAGACGAACCGTGAGCAGAAATATGAAGTGGAGATCGAGGTGTGGTCGGAGTTGTGAATAAGACGTTCAGCCGGGTCGAGTCAGGTAAAATCTGAGGGCAGAGTTGGGCCACAATGCTCCAGGGCACGTGGGCAGAGATAGATGCATTAAATGGGTTGAGTTGGGTAAATTCTGTGACAGGCTGCAGTGTGTGGGTAAAGTAGGGCGCATTTAGCAGGCAGACTCGGAAGCGTGCAGGAGGGTCGAGTCGGGAAGAATTATGAACACGCATTTAGGACAACGTGGAAGTTTGCGACATGTTTCCATATGTGAAGAAAGTGTTGATTCGGATCAACATGACCTGACCGTGTGAAACAGGTCAGGCGAGGGCGCGTGGTAACCTGAGTGACCCACGTGCAGAAGTGCATGCAAGGCAGGGTGCCGAGTGACCTGAGTGACCCTTCTCAACTCGTTTTCAATCAAAGTCGGGTAGACATGTTTTGATTGGAATTTGGGGTTCCTTGTGAATGTTTGGTGCTGCTTTGAGGATTGGCAGGCTGTGGAGCTTGGGCCAAGAAGCAAACACTTTGGCAGGAAGCATAAATGGTTTTTCCATGCTTGATTATATAACGATTGTATATTGTACATTTTATTGAGACATAATATCGGGAAGACTTATTAATGGGAGTTGCCCCTCCCTTGAATGTATGGGAGTTCATGTGGATTTGGTATTGATGTTTATGTTTATTTCCACACATTGAAGAACACTTTGGAAGATTAATTAAAAAAGTGTTGAGTTAGGCATAGTCTACTTGTTTGTTATGAAACTAGCTCCAAAAATAGAAGAAAAGAGAGATCAACACCTTAGAAATAAGCCACTTCGAGGGGGCAACCTCCAATACATTACATAAATGAACAATTCTTGGATGATACAAATGAAAAAAAATCCTTTCTATATATAGGAGTCCATGGGGCCACAATGTAATCCTAGCCGACCTAACACTAATAATGTAAGGGCACAATAATAACAATATGGGGGTTACAGGGGTACAACAATAACAATAAGGGGATTACACTAACAAGAATAAGGGACTATACTAGTAATATAAGGACCTAACATGCTCCTCTCCTTCAAAAATGTGTTGTCCTCAATGCTTGAGTAGCTCCAGGTGCTTTTCTATAAAATTCTCATCCTCCCATGTAGAATCTTCAGTGGGTAAGTTCTCCCATTTGATGAGATACTCTGAAATTGATCGATTTATTAGCTGTCGAGTTATTTTTTCTGTGACAACTTCAGGTTCCAATATGGTTTTCCCTTCCTCATCAAGTTCTGGCAATATTGTTTGAACTGGAAGTTTGTCCCCTATAACCTTTTTTAAGCATGAAACATGGAAAACTAGATGCACTCGCAAAGAAGCAGGAAGCTCCAATTTGTATGCCATAGTACCAATATTCTGCAACACCTTGTAAGGACCATAGTACTTTTGCGTTAATTTATTATCCTTCTTATCTTTCTTGAGGGACATTTGTTTGTATGGTTGTAGCCATAAAAATACCCAGTCTCCTACATCAAAACTTCTCTCACTGTGATGTTGATCTGCCTGTTGTTTCATTCGATTTTGCACCAAATTTAGGTTATCCTTTAAGAGTTGGAGAACTTCTTGTTGATGCTCGATGTGATCCTCCATTGCTTGAACCCTAGAATTATCCCTTAAAGAAGATGTGATGGACGGTGGATGATATCCATAAAGTGCCATAAATGGGGTCATTTTTGCTGCAGTATGGAAAAAAGTGTTATACCACCATTCAGCGAGAGGTAAACACTTGACCCATTGTGCTTGCTTATTAGATACAAAAAAATGAAGATATCCTTCCAAAAATTTATTCACTATCTCTGTTTGACCATCAGATTGAGGATGATAAGATGAGCTATGAGCTAGTTGAGTACCCAAACAAGAAAATAATTCCGTCCAAAAATTTCCTATAAAAATGGGATCTCTGTCACTTATAATAATCTTTGGGTTTCCACGTAGCTTTTGAATTGTTTCCATAAATGTAGTAGCAACTATACTTGCTTTAAATGGATGATATAATGCATAAAAGTGTGCATACTTGGTAAGTCTATCAACTACCACCATGATGACACTCCTTCCTTCGGACTTAGGTAAGTTTGTGATAAAATCCATTGAAATCTCTTTCCAATGTTGACTTGGAATGGATAAAGGTTGGAGAAGACCCAGGGTCTTAATTGTATCAACTTTATTTTGCTGGAAAACCAAACATTCTTCCACAAAATTTTGAATATCATATTTAAGGCCATCCCAAAAAAAATATTTCTTCACCTTGTGGTAAGTTTTTAAAAATCCCAAGTGTCCTCCTAAAGGAGAAGTGTGCAATTCCAAAAGAATCTTTTGTTTTAGTTGGGAATTCTTGCAAATTTATATGAGATCTTTGTACCATAAGGAATCATTTTTCCAACTAAGTGTATCATATGTACTAGGATCTTGCTACAACTTTTTAATGAGTGTCCACACTTCTTCATCCTTCTTCCATTCATCCCTTGCTTTGGTTATCCAATTTGGTTGGATAATAGAAATTTCACAAAGCAATGCTTCCACCTCTTCATCCTTTCTTGAGAGTGCATCTACAATAACATTTATCTTCCCTTTTTTGTAGATGATTTCAAATTCATAACCCAACATCTTTGTGAGCCATTTTTGCTGCTCTTCTGAAGATAGTCTATGTTCCAAAAAGTGTTTAAGACTATCATGATCAGTTTTTACCTTGAAGTGTCTTCCCATTAGGTAAGGTCTCAATTTCTTTAGTCTATGTAGTATTGCCAACATTTCCTTCTCATAAATAGCCTTTTGTAAATGATTTCCTTTGATTGAATGACTTTGAAAAGCAATGGGTCTTCCTGCTTGCATTAAAACAGCACCAATTCCATTTCCTGAGGCATCACATTCCACAATAAAGGTTTTTGTGAAGTCTGGCGTAGCTAAGACTGGTGCTCGGCACATTTCCTCTTTAAGATGTTCAAAGGCCTTAGTTGCTTCAGGATTCCATGAAAATGCATCTTTCTTCAATAATGTTGTTAGAGGTGCTGCTATTCTCCCATAATTCTTAACAAACTTGCGATAATACCTTGTTAATTCGAGAAATCCGCGCAACTACTTTATGGTTGTGGGGACTTTCCATTCCTTAATGGCTTTAATTTTGTTAGGGTCTACCTTAACACCCTCATGAGATATAATATGACCCATATATTCCACCTCTTGTAATCCAAAGAAACATTTGGATGTTTTTGCATATAATTTCTTCTCCTCCAATAGTTTGAGCACCCTGTCAACATGTTGAACATGATCCTTCCAAGACTTGTTGTAGATTATTATATCATCAAAAAATACTAGCACAAATTTTCTAAGGAAGGGTTTGAAAATGGAATTCATCAACCCTTGAAATGTAGAAGGTGCATTGGTAAGGCCAAAGGCATGACCAAAAATTCATAATGACCCTCATGAGTTCGAAATGTTGTTTTTGGAATATCTTCAGTCTTCATTCTAATTTGATGATATCCTGAATGAAGATCCAACTTGGTAAAATAAATTGCTCCATGTAATTCATCAATAATTCATCAATCACAGGAATGGGAAATTTGTCTTTAATGGTGAGCTTATTGAGCTCCCTATAATCCGGACACATTCGCCATGATCCATCCTTCTTGTGTACCAATACTACAGGAGGAGAGAAAGAACTTTGACTGGGTTGAATTATACCCGCCTCTAACATTTCTGCAATCATACGTTCAATTTCGCTCTTTTGGAAGTAAGGATATCTATAAGGCCGGATGTTTGGAGGAAAACTTCCTGGAATCAAATGAATAGCATGATCATGATCACGAATAGGTGGGAGTCCTTTGGGAGTTTCAAACACCTTGGAATGATTGTCCAAGACTTGTTGGAGATCTGCAGAAATAGATGATTTTGATGTCGGAACTTCTAGTGAGCATAATTGTGCAATTACACCTTGTTGTTCTTTCTTTAGAAGCTTTGTCATGACATTAGAGCTTATTATCCTTCCCGGCTTCCCTTCAATACCCCGTAATTCGACTTCCTTTCCTTCTGAAAAAAATTTCAAGAAAAGTTCTTGAAAATTAAAAGCTACCGTTCCCAAAGATTGTAACCATTGTACTCCTAGTACAACATCAACACCTCCCATAGGAATGGAAAGCATTGGACTATTCAATACATATTCCCCCATGGTTAGCTTGATATTATGGCATTTTCCAGAGAAATTTATAGTTCCTCCATTTGCAACCATCACTTGAAATTATGGTGTTGGGTATAGGAAACAATTCAATTCCTTGGCTACCTTACAATGAATAAAATTATGGGTACTACTTGAATCAATCAACACTATTACCTTTTTCTTCTTGATATGTCCTTCTATCTTGAGAGTTTGAGGAGTGGTAATTCCTGCCAATGCATTACATGATATGGTAAGACTCATTTCTTCTTCTTCTAGGGTTGCTTCCTGGTGTATATCCTCTTCTTTTGAAGTTTCTTGTTCATTTTATTCCTCTTCTTCACAATATATGTAAAATAATTTCTTCTCAACACACTTATGACATTTAGTGTATTTGCTATCACAACTGTAGCAAAGCCCTTTTGCTCTTTTTTCTTCCAATTTTTGTGGTGTCAAGCTTGTAGGTTTTGGAAGTCTAGGAATATCAACACTTCCATATTTATAGATGTGAGTGGTAGGCTTCCTTGTCGCCATAATTTTACATTCAATTTTTCTTGCCAACCTGAATGCCTTCTCCAATGAATCAGGTTCCCAAATGCGAACTCTTGTTGGATGTTATCCTTTAAATTCCCTATGAAGACATCAATCCTGTGTTCCTCTGGAATATCAGTTACCCTTATATTCAATTTTTGGAAGTCCTCAATGTGCTCCACCACAGAACCCTTTTGTTTGAGATTTATCAATTTGCTAAAGAAGGTGTTTCCTTTTGTATCCTTATAATTTGCTATCATTTCCTCCGTAAAAATTGACCAAGTGACAATTTTTTACGAGAGCAAAGCCATCGATACCACACAAATGTATTTTGTTCTAAATTTAAAGTTGCAATGCGTACCTTTTGTGTGTTTTGCACATTGTTGAGATCAAAATATTGTTCCATCTGTAGTATCCATGTTACGGGATCCTTGCCATAAAATTTCCTCATATCCATCTTTGGAATATGGTGGTTCTTCCATCCAACCTTTGAGTTTATGAAATCATGATTATCATTTATTTTGTTCTCATCATGAGTTTCCTCTTCTATCTTTTCACCATTAGGAAACATTTTTTGTATCAAATTTGCCACAAAACTCCTTTCTATATATACGAGTCCATGGGGCCACAATGTAATCCTAGTGGGGCCACACTGTAATCCTAGCCGACCTAACAGTAATAATGTAAGGGCACAATAATAACAATATGGGGGTTATAGGGGTGGTACAATAACAATAATGGGATTACACTAACAAGAATAAGGGACTATACTAGTAATATAAGGACCTGACATTGTTCATTATTTGAAAAAAGAAAAATAAGGTAGTGTCGCACTGGTATATAGAAAGGTTGAAATACTATCACAGTTATAGGGGCATGATATTTGGTATCAGATCTTACTGATCCCATCCTTTAGAAGATGAAGATTGAGGAAAGCAGGAACAACAAGCAGGTTGAAGCTGAAGCTGGGATATCTTTGGGGAATTCGTAAATTTGACAGAAGCATTTACATGGCTACAATTGGATAGGCTAGTACATGGTCTTAACCCATTCTCAAGAAAGACAAACAGAAGGTACCATGGAAGAACCTTAATTAATTGAGGAGGCACAAGTACTTTCTCAAGAAGTTATCTCGGAGAAGACAGTTGAGCACGTGGAAAAACTCGAGAGAATGATCATGGACCTTCGTGAAGATCATGAAAATCTTTGTGAGAAGAACATGTCATTAAAATAGGAGGAAAATAAGTGGAATACCAAGCATGATTCTATGTTGGTATGTTCTGAGTACTCAAAATGGCAGCTTGTTGAAGCTTTGAAGAAAATAGAAGAAATGGATTTGTCTAAGTATTGATTAGTATATGAGCTTACTCAAGTTCATGACAAGTTCAAGGACTTATCTGCTGAAATGGTCATATTGAAAAGGGCCATGGGGCAAGGAACTTCTGGAGGGTCTGCCCATATAAAAGTGAAAGAACTTGAATAATATGATGGAACAAGGAAAGCAAAGACAATTGGAAACTTCTTATTGGGTATGGAACAATACTTGGATCGTTTATCTATTACTAATGAAGAAGCTAAAGTGAAGATTGTTTCTCAGTTGCTCAAAGGGGATGCGAAGATGTGGTGGAGAAGGAAACTTGATGAGATTGCACAAGGTGCAGGGTCTGACATCACAACATGGGGAGAGTTGAAGGATGCTCTGCAGGTTCACTTTAGTCCACAAGATGGGACATGGGATGTGACATCTATCATTAAATATATTATGCAGAAAAAGAGTCTCAAACAATATCAAAGGGAGTTTCAAAGTTCTATCTTAAAACTACCTGACATGATAGAGAGAGATAAGGTATTTAAATTTGTTAATCGGTTAAAGCCATGGGCTCGTGATGAGGTGAGGAGACAATAAACAAATAATTTGGAAGAAGCTTTTGTTGTTGTGGATAGACTAGTTGAACACTATGATGAGGGGACCGAGAAGAAGAATAAAAAGCCTTTTGAGAAAAAATAAGAGGCACCAAATAAGGAACCTTCAAGGTCTAATAATGCTAATGCAAAGTTGAAGATGAAGAAGCCCTTGAAGTGTAGGATCTGTGCTGAGGAACATATGGTAAAGAATTTTCATTTTAGACCGAAGTTGGCTACAAAAGTACAATCAGAGAAGAAGAAGGAACCCACAGTTGGGACTATGCAGGTTTTGGGAGCTACAGAAGTTGTCCCTAGACGTTATCCTGAGCAGAACAAGCTCGAATTTGTGAGCATGAATATTGCAAAGGGCACACTTATCACTATGGTAGATAATGGTGCTACACACAACTTCATAGGAGAGGAAACTGCCAGGAAAGTTGGATTGAAGTTAAAATAGATCCAAGTTCAGTTGAAAGCAGTGAATTCACCTCCTAGCTATGTAATTGGAGTTGCAGAGAAAACACCAATTGGGATTGGAAATTGGCACAGAGATGTTGATTTAATGATTTTGAAGATTGTTGATTATGACGTTGTGCTAGGCATGGAATTATTTAAAGATTTTGAAGTTATGGTGGCCCCACATATGAGGAAGTTGTACATTTAAGATGGTCGGGATGATCATCCTATTGGTATCCCAACCATTGGAGGGGATGGAGCCAATTTTTAACTGATAGTTATGAGTGTGGTAGACAAAAAATAAGAAGATGAATGCCGACGAAGATTGACCAGCACAGAGGACAAAATTCAAAGGCAAGCACAAGATATCACAAAATTGTCCAAAAGTCTCTGCGATGTCACACGAAGACTTGAGGCAATGGAAGAAAGGGATGATGATGGACCACGGATTCAAGGATAAATCTGGGAAGCATACATGTTGAGATTGGAAGAGGAAGATCTAGATAGGTGGATTGAGTTGATAACCAAGGAAGAGGGAGGGCCTTTGGCCTCCACTTCCCCCTCTTTCTAGACTAACATGGGGATGAGGGTCATTTTCATATGCTTAGGGCAGTGAGTCCCCTAAACCTTATGAGCAGGCCATGGAGCAAGATGGCCATTTGATAGCTATATTTTTTTGCAATCATGATGATGTAGGAAGCATATGTTCTTGTGGAGGAAATGTTCAATTCGATTAGCTACCCAACTTATCACCATCACAGGGGGATCAAACACATGATTTTTTGTAGAGTTATAGGCAAGTATGAGGCATGTAGCAGGTCAAAAGTGATCGCATTTGGATGTTATTTTTACATATTGATAATAGATTTGGTGGCATGGACATTGTTGGAGATGTTGGAGTCACCAAATCTTTGTGACTAAAGTTACGATGATATTTTTCATATTGATTGCGACAACGCTTTGCGATGAAATTTGCGACGATATTTTGCATATGGATTGCGACGATAAATCGTGTGATGATGGGATGATGTTGTCAAGGGACGAAAAAGTTTTGAAGTGGTGGAGGACGTAAAGACCATGAGTCGAGCTATGGAGATCAAGTGCGATAGAAGCATTTGGTGGGCATGTAACAAACGATGGTCGAAGAAGCGACGAAAATCACATGTATGGTTGGACGGGCACACCTATAGACGAAATGAAAAAATAGGACATTCGGTTATTATGCGACGAAATCTTGGCTGTCGTGCGACAAAAGGAGCGACGGGCAAGAAGGCATGCGAAAATAGGCTAAGTTTTGGAGAAAGCCACATTAGTGGTGGACCGACATTTATATGTTAGTAAGGAGTGGAAAAGTGTCACATCTAAATTATTAAAATAAGGTCGACGTCATGAGTTGGAGAAAGGTGGGTTGGCTCGTGACTGAGCCCCCACATGTGTTCAACATGAGTTGAATGCATATTAATATGATGGAGATGGTTGGACTTGAACCATAAGAAAATTGGAGCAAGCATTCGATCATCCAAGGGAAATCAACATCTTGTTGATATGAGCCAAGATAGACTATAAGCAGAAATATAAAGTGGAGGTCGAGGTGTGGGCGGAGTCGTGAACAGGACGTTCATCCGAGTTGAGTTGGGTAAAATCTAAGGACGGAGTCGAGCCGTAGCACTCCAGGGCACATGGGCAGACACAGACGCGTTCAACAGGTCGAGTCGAGTAAATTCAGTGATAGGTAGGCGGACTCGAATGCATTCA
The DNA here is from genome assembly GCA_034641835.2 of Pinus albicaulis. Classification (NCBI taxonomy): domain Eukaryota; kingdom Viridiplantae; phylum Streptophyta; class Pinopsida; order Pinales; family Pinaceae; genus Pinus; species Pinus albicaulis. Next base: position 1,003,734,259 of record CM076577.1, on the reverse strand, counting down.
ACAGGCAGTCTCAAGTGTGTGCAACAGGGTCGAGTCAGGAAGAATTATGAATGTGCATTCAGGACATCGTGGAAGTTCGAGACATGTTTGCGGACATGAAGAAAGTATTGAGTCGGGTCAACACGAACCGACCGTGTGCAAAAGGTCAAGAGAGGGCACGTGGTGACCCGAGTGACCCATGTGCAGAAGTGTGTGCAGGGCAGGGCACCGAGTGACCCGAGTGACCCTTCTGAACGAGTTTTCAGGAAAAGTCGGATAGACATGTTTTGAATGGAATTTGGGGTTCCTTCTAAATTTTTGGTGTTGGTTTGAGGATTGGCAAGCTGTGGAGCTTGGGCCAAGAAGCAAACACTTTGGCAAGAAGCATAAATGGTTTGTGCAGGCTTGATTGTGTAATGATTGTATATTGTACATTTTATTGAAACATAATATTGGGCAGACTTATTAACGGGATTTGCCCCTCCCTTGAATGTATGGGTGTTTATGTAGATTTGGTATTTATGTTTATGTTTATTTCCACACATTGAAGAACAGTTTGAAATATTAATTAAACAAATGTTGAGTTAGGCGCAGTCTACTTGTTGAGTATTTGAAAAAAGAAAAATAAGGTAGTGTTGCACCCGTCTATAAAGAGGTTTAAAGACTACCACATGTATAGGGGCGTGACAAAAAGAGTTCTCGGACGACAAAATATGTGAAGGGAAAAATAGACATAATAATATACAATAATTATAATTAACTACATATATAATATATAATTTTATAACATTTATATTTTAATTTATATACAAAATTTTATAATATTATATTTTAATTAATTTAAACATATATATATAAAATTTAAATACTATTTAAATTAATTTTAGGAAAGTTAATTGATATAAAATCTATGCGTGAAAATATATCAAAGCTTTTGTTTTTCTAATAATAAAAAACACGACCTAAATAAATTTGTAATAATTACAATGAACATAATAATTATATTCACTTTATAAATTATAAAATTTAATTATACTATGAATAGTTATCAAATATTTTATGTTTTGAAGAAGATCCAACATCCTTTATTTCTAGTGTTTTAATGTCAACCATAAATCTATTGTGCTTCCCAACAATGGATCACTATCTGGAAAAATTGGGCATAACATTCAATTCCACGTTGGAGACTAAGTGCACAAATCGATATCATGCATGCGAACACCTTGTTCGCTCCATGAAATAAGGCAGTCACATTGGCTTGTTTAGACTACCTGTGTTTTTCTTGGTATAAGATCCATGGTATACCATGAATACGTGTTGCTTGGACATGAATTACATGTTGCACCGGTTGTGTTTTATTTCGATTAAGACCCGGTGTGCAAGAACATAAGTACACAACGTAAGATCGATCACCGAAAATTTATCATTGAGTTCGTGTTGAGAGTACTTAAATATTTATCACTACGTGATATTTTTTTAGATATGATTTCACAATGTTTAGAAACCTAAAATTGATGATATCAACAAAGGGCCTTCACGACGCAAGATCGATCTTATTCTATATAATTTAAACTATAGATGTATGTATAATTTAATTTACATTTTAACTAATTGAGTCTCAACTCCACTACCTCTACATATTTTTATTTTTAACACATAAACATGTGTAAAAAAATCAACCTCATCCTTCATTTTTTGAGGTAAAAGAAAATTTTTAAATTGATATGAAACTTCAAAAACGAATCTATTGGTGAAAAAAGGATCATTTGTTTTCCTAATAATTAAAAAACAAAACTTCCACATGTGTTTTCTACCATTGTGACTACACATGACCGGAAAGACGCGCCTAGAAAATGCCTCTTAAACGTTAAAGAGGATCGTCTCAGAATTTAAACCCTAGAGTAAAATGGGAAAAGCCAAGGAAAGGGTCCCAGGACGACAAAGCAATATGTGAAGGGAGAAATGGACATAATAATATACAATAATTATAATTAACTACCTATACAATATACAATTTTATAATATTTATGTTTTAATTGACTCTCAAATCATTATATTAAAATATTAATTAAAAGGTTCAAATTTACAATTATATTTTAAAGTACATATAATTTTATAATATTTATATTTTAATAAATTTTAAAATATGGATAATCTAAAGATGAATTAATTAAAAGGCTCATATTTACATCTATATTTTAAGCTATTAAAATATGTATAACCTAAAGTTGAATTAAGCTAATTTTAGGAGAGTTAATTTATATGAAATATGAAAACGAATATATGGGTGAAAAAGTTCATAGATTTTGTTTTCCTAATCATAATAAAAACACAACTTGGGTAATTTTGTAATAATTATAATGAACATAATAATTATATTCATTTTATAAATTGTAAAATTTAATTATATTATCAATAATTATCAAATATTTTTATAAATATTATTGTTTTGAGGAATATGAAGCATCCTTTTTGTCTATTGTTTTAATGCTAATTCCACATCTACTATGCTTTCGAACAATGGCTAAGTGTCTCAATCAATCCTACCCTTTATTCTTTGAGTTAATTTAAGAATTCTAAACATTTTTACCATTTTCCAAAAATAAATGTTATTAGTATCAGTTACCAGTACACAAAAACTACAATATCGAATAAGTTATATATTGTCATCCTCAATAATCTACCTTCAAATATATCTTTAGCACCGAATTTACCAACCACTATTGTCATCAGGATCGACAATGTATCTAAATATATTTAGAAACTTGGAAAGATTGAGAGCCTTGGAATGTGCACTTTGGATTTACGTTATGGAAATCGAATATCAACCAAGGTAAAATATTTTCAGATCTTTACACCTTAGGCATTCAAATTGGAACTAAATTTTAAGAAAATCCCAACTAAATTATTATTAAAAAATTTAAAAAATTTCCCAACAAAATAATTATTTAGTTATTGGAACAAAAGTAATGGTAATGATTAACAATCAACATGGAAAATGTATTGTGCAGCTACCACACAACAAAGCACCTAATTAGACTAAAAATGAGTAGAAAAAAAACTCAAAGAAACCTTTCAGAAACCCAACAATGAAATGCACTCTAATATCATTAGGAAGAAGCAAGCTTTTGTGTAACTACTAAAATATAATCTAATAGCACCATGTCAAAATAACCAACAAGTTAATCCAATTTGTCAGATTAAAAACAATCTATTATGATTTCCTATTTTTTCTTTTGTTGCATTAAGTTATTGCTAATTGTTTAATGTTCCAAAATAGGAAAAACAATGATATTGTAGAAAATAATAAATTTGAACCATGGAAATTTCGAACATTTTTTTTCTAAATTGTGCTAATTCTATTAAGTAATCATAATGTTACAAAACTACCTCGGTTCAGCTGTGGGATCCTGAAACCGGGCTTGAATTCCATGCTCTAACAATATTACGAACTGCCCAGAGTGGGAAACCAGTTCTTTTAAAAGCAGTTGCACCGCCCTTGAAACGGGAAACCGGTGAGAGGTCCATTATGTTCAGCATAAGATAACTACAAAAATACATCATTGACATGCAGCTTCTACTGCTGTAGACAACAAAAACAAAAAAACCAATGTTTCTAGCTAAATAGGTATGAATAGAAGCCATACTGAGCCAAGTCATAGCAGAATTAATGAGTGTGAGCCAGAGACGGTGGCTCCTCCTCAATTTGGCACCCATAATGCTCCTCAGAGTCTTCAGCATCTGCGCTCGGAGCTCAGTCTTTATCTGAGTTGGCACCCACCTGCATAGAAAGATGACCCAGGGAGGGCAAGGCTGTAACAGGAATATCGCACAGACCAGTGGGAGGCATTATAACAGGGTTGGAGCGGGGAACGAAAGGAGCGGGGGGAGGGTCATGCACCGGGGGAGGGAGAGGAGTTGACTCTTCTCGCAAGGTAATGGTAATGTAAGCGGTGATAGTCGGATGATTGAAGGCACAGTCAAATCTGAGCTCCGTTCTCTGCGAGGTTTGCCGCAGATAATGGCTTCCAGAGGTAGGGGGGTAGAGGGAACAGGTTCCTGAGGCGTGTCAAGGTGAGGAGAGGAGGATTGATGTTCGCGAGCCAAGCCTGGAGGGCTATCGAGGTTCCATTGACGGGAATAATCCTGAACATGCTGCCTTTCAGAATGCTCGGTGAGGTGAGCTCCATCTAGGCTGGAAGACAGACGATCGCTTGCAGACCTGCCGCGAGTGGCGCCACGACGACACCTCATGTGTTGCCTAAGCCTCGGCATATCAGTCTCAGCAGTTTGAACAGACCGAAGCCAAGGGGAAAGAGCTTGAGCAGGAGCGAGACCGCGGAGAGAACCAGGAGAGATTTGCAAGTTGAAATTGGAACAGAGAGCACTATGTGAAAAATGATACCCAGGTTCAATTTCTATACAGCTAAGCAGCAAGGTGCGACGGCCAGTGTGAGTGCGGGCATTGGGCACTGCAGAGGCCACCGGACATGCACAGCAAATAGGCTTCCAAGAACTACAATTAGCACTGGAAGGATCTGGAGAACTTGAAACAGAGTCCATAATATGCTGACTAAGAAGCCCAAGGAGGAAGAAGTGCCGGCGTCAGGGAGTAAATGAACTGCTCACTTGCGAATTGAAGTCGAATTTAATGGTACTGCTGGGAGCCATATGGCCACCCCATGCAAAATTCCTTGGGAGCTGGCCTGGGACGGAGGTCCCATCAGTTCTATTAATCATCCGCATCCGGAAATGAGCTATATTTCTGCACCAACTTAATGCAATTCTGGAGATGCTCTCTATCATGGATGATCTGAAGAATACCATGTTTGAGAGTGTCCATGCTTTCAACTCCTACATTCGCTAGGAGATCCGCAACCTTATTGCCGTCTCTTTTGGTGTGGGAAAAGGATATGGCTTGGTTGTTATCCAACCAGTTTCTTATTTTTTCAATTCGGGATGCCATTCTCCAGCTAGTGAAAAGTTTTGCTGACCTGGTGCCGTGAAGCCGTTGATTGGCTATATTGATTAGAATCTGGGAGTCCCCTTCTACGATGATAGGAGAGAGATTGTAGAGATGAGTTAAGTTCAACCCTTGCCAAAGCCCTTCCATTTCTGCAGAGTTGTTGGTGTCCCAACCTATAGAGCCATAGTAGATAGCAATGACATCTCCTTGGGAATTCCTGAATATTCCACCAAAGCCAGCTGGACCTGGATTGCCTTTAGAGGCTCCATCAAAGTTTAATTTGAAGATTCCTGGAGGGGGGGGAGTCCAATGGGGTTGGGGATCCGGGGACTTCTGTTTGTGGGTGTTTGGAGAGATTGAGACTTTCAGTTGCCAGTTTTTTTATATGGCAACTTTCTTTGGCTGCTTGGGAAGATCCTCCTCCTGCCAAGCATGTAGATTTAGAGATTCTTGGAGTTTATTGCTGAAGTTGTTCCAGATGATGTCCAATGGAGTGGATTGGTTTTTGAAGATTCACTGGAATATTTCTTTCCATAGGGACCAGAAGAGAAGACCTGGAATGATTTGCCACAGAGTGTTAAGAATGGGGCTGCTGTACGGACGCTTGGGCCAGAGGCGCATAATATTGGTCAGGTCCCCTAGCGGTTTGCTTCTTTGACTCTTGAAACAGATCTTTTCCCAAAGCTGGCTAGCTAAAGCGCAGGACATCATAAGGTGTTGGATCGTTTCAATATTTTGCTTATAGTTTGAACACTGTGAGGGGCCACAGAATCCTCTTTTGAGCAGGTTGTCCCAGGTGAGTATTATTTTGTGGCTAAGTAGCCAAATAAAAGTAGAGACTTTAGGCCAAGTGCCAGGAGCCCAAACAAATTTCCAGAGCCTATCTCGCGGAAGAGGGATAGGATGCATAAGAGAAAAGGCCTCTTTCGTAGTGAACATGCCTCTGGTCGAATATCCCCATCTTAGAGTATCTGGTTCCTCCGAACATCTGATCTTCCTACGTTGGAGTTCCTCCTGGAGAGTTGCCCAAGTGGTGTTCTGAGTGAAAGGAATAATGTGTGCTAGGTGCTTCCATTGTCTGAAGTCGTTGCTGTATGTGGGAAGCCAACATTGGCTGACTTTGATTTCCTCTGGGCCATTGTATCTTCCATCATTGAGGAGGGAAAGAGTATTAGTTAGCTCTGGACTTTACTGCCATGAGTCTGCCCAGAATCTAGCTGTGTGCCCATTTCTTATTTCCCAAAAGTTGTGTTGTTGTATGAGAGCAAAATGTTGTTTGGCTGCATTCCATATGAGGGAGCCCACTATTCCAGGAGAGAGTCTGATCAAATCTTCAGAAGGTCTATTGTTAGCATACTTGGCAGTCCATAGTTTGGCCTAGGGCGTGTGAGGATTCGAGAGCCAATTCCACCACAGACGGGCTCCCATAACTTCGTTGCTGTGCAGTGGGTTTCTGAGCCCGAGCCCTCCTGCGTCCTTAGGGGTACAGATTGTGTTCCAATTGACCAGAGCCCATTTCCGCTTTTTGTTTGAGGACCCCCAGATAAATTGTCGTTGCAAATTCTTGATTTGATTAAGAACCCACTTTGGAGCGGCAAGCACAGAGAAAATATATAGGGGCATAGATTGCAAAACAGCTTTGATGAGTACAAGTCTGCTGGATAAATTGAGAGCTCGGTATGTCCAGGAGGAGAGTCGAGCCTCAAATTTTTCCAAGAGTTGATTCCAAGCAGAGTGTTTGATAGCTGTGTCAATAAGAGTCGCACCTAAGTATTTGGCGGGGAGGCGAGCAAGAGAGAAGCCAAGGATGCGGGCTATGCTGGCTTGGATCATCGGAGGAGTGTTGAAAAAGAAGAGTTGGGATTTTGCAACACTGACGGTCATGCCCGAGGCCAGAGAGAAAAGGTTCAAAATGTATTTAAAGGATCAAGCTTCTTGTACAAAAGGGTAGCCAAAGAGCATATTATCATCAACAAATTGTTGATGTGTGGTAGTTGGAGAACCATGCAGGGATATGCCACGCAGATGCCTTGAGAGGACAACATTATGAATAAGTTTGCTGAGTCCTTCTGACATAAGGACAAAAATGAAGGGGGAGAGAGGGTCACCCTGTCTAATACCTCTGGATGGCACGAAAGGAGCTGAGGTGACGCCATTGACAAGGATGGAGTGAAGAGGCATAGAGATGAGGCTCATTATCCATCTTATCCACATCTGATCAAATCCGAAAGCTCTGAGAATGCTCTGAATATGATGCCAACATATTTTATCAAAAGCTTTAGATAGATCAATTTTAAGGAGCATACCTGGCTTCTTGGTGCATTTGAGAGAATGAATAACTTCATGAGTCAGGATGATACCGTCCATAATTTGTCGGCCTTCCACATAGCCCGTTTGCTCTGGTGAGATGAGGAGCGGTAGAAGAGGCTTTAATCTGTTAGCTATGACATTGGAAATGACCTTATAGATCACATTGCATAGAGCAATTGGTTTGTACTTTTCAGGAGTGCTTGGGTGCTCTTCTTTAGGCACCAGAGCTATGAAGGTAGCATTCAAAGAAGGGAGAAGCCAGTGAGACGCTCTAGATTCCTCAACCAGCTGCCAGACCTCTGTTTTGATGAGCTCCCAGAAGTGATGGAAGAAATTTGAGGTGAAACCATCAGGCCCTGGTGCCTTTCCATACTTAGTTTGGGTCATCGTTGTTTCAACTTCTTGGGGGGATACAGGGCGGAGAAGCATCCTGTTGTGCTTTGCAGTGACAAGTTTAGATATCAACTAAGAGATTTTGTTGATGGCTGGCTGCCTGTCTATGGTGTGGTCTTCTTGCTGTATACTTTTAAAGTAGTCCAAGAGAACTTTCTCGATATCCTCGTGTTGCTCCACTTGTTCGCCTTGCTGATTGGTGATGTGAGGAATTAGATTTTGCATTATTCTTTGAACTGTTGACCGGTGGAAAAATTTCGTGTTCCTTCCCCCTTCCTTTAACCAGCTGATTCGAGATTTTTGCCTCCACAAGATTTCTTCTTGCTTGCGTCTTTATTCTAACTGCTTCTGTAGTTCCTATTCTTGGAAGGCTAAATCATCTATTCTTCCCTCAACTATGATTTTTTGTTGGGTTTCTTCCATTTTATTCTCGAGGATCTTTATCTCCTGAAACATATTCCCAAAGACAGAGGTGTTCCAATTCTTGATAATCACTTTGAGGTTTTTAAGTTTTTGCTGAAATTGATACATCTTCGATCCAGCAGGAGGGGTGAAGCTGCGCCAAGCCGTGGTGACCATATCTTTAAAAGAGGGGTGAGAGAGCCAAAAAGCTTCAAATTTGAAGGGCTTTTTGAACTGAGGACCTATATTTTTCCAATTAAGCGAGATGGGCCAGTGATCCGAGCTTTCCAGTGGGAGTATTGAAGCTAAAAGATCCCCTCCTAAATATATGGAATTGTCTGATAAGAGAAATCTATCCAGCTTCGAGGCTATCCGCTGAGTCCCTATTCTTTTGTTGTTCCAAGTGAAGGTGTCGTTTGAGAAGGGGATGTCAATAAGCCAACTGTTGCTTATGAAGTATTTTAAATGAGAACTTTCCGGATCTAATCTAGGTCTCCCCCCTGATTTCTCCTCCATATTTGTAATCATATTGAAGTCCCCTGCTACAATCCAGAGGGGATATGTTCTGTGAGAATTCAGGATCTCCATGGTATTCAGGAGCGCTATTTTCCTGGCCTGGTCCTGTGGAAAATAGATGTTAGAAAGGTTCCCATGGATGTTAGATCCAATGGGATGAAAAGTAGCCTGAATAAGATAATGAGCCGCGTGAAAGTCTGAGAGGGCTATGGACTGAGTGTCCCAAACTATTGCAAGACCTCCTGAAGAGCCGAAGGCATCCACCGCTACTGAGCGACAGCTAGGCCAGGCTTTAGACAAGATTGAACCTAGAGTTTCACTATTGCATTTGGTCTCTTGTAGAAAGAGTATATTTGGTTTTTCTTTCTGTATCATATTCTTGATCATTTTATGTTTCCCTGGGCTATTGAGCCCTCTAATGTTGCATTGGATCAGCTTCATGGGGAATTTCTTGGCAGGGGTTTAAAAAACCTTGTTAGCTTGGGATATCGACCTGAGTTCACCAGCGCTTCCCCTATGGTGATGGTGCGCTGCCAATCTGGTTTTCGGCCCCTTTTTCTCGACTCTTTTGTGATTTTTAGGCTATCCCAGTGGTTGCCTAACTGGATACCTAACTTCTTTTGTTGTTGGGCTTTGGATAAAACCTTTTCCAATTTTTCAATCTGCTGGGGTTTGATTTTTTCAAATTCCTCCCTCCTGCAAGCATCCTCTAGGCCGATGATATCAAGCTCCCCAAGGTCTATTCCTTCTGAGTCCTCGTCCATGAAGATTGTCTGATTGCTGCCAGGATTTTCCTCAATTGAAGTCGAGGACTTGGATTTAGGATCGTCAATGTCCATGGTCGAAGGGTGCCAGGTCAAAAGCTTGGTTTCAGAGGATGGGACGGACGATGAGTTAACATATGGAGGCTTCTCATTGGGAGATTGCAGGGGATTAGGGGTTGCAGAAGGTTTTGAAGGGTCAGAGGATTTTGAGTGTGGATTAGAAGGGTTTTGGGCAGAATCAGAGGCTGGATCCGAGTTGGAGAGAACGACAAAACTATTGCTGGTGGACGGAACATTGGAGGAGGGACTAGGTTTCTTACCCGCCACTGTGGATTTCTTGCTGTGTTTCCTGCACGAGGGCACCTTAGTAAATCCATTTTCTTCAGGGTTGACTTCGGCTTCTTTATTTTGAGCTTGAGCATTTAGGGGGAAATCTCTGAACAAATGCCCGTGGGCATGACACCTGCGACATCTAAAAGGAACATGCTCATAATCTAAAGGTTGAATCCATTTGAAGTCATCATGATATATACTTACTGCATCTGGTAGGGCTTTGTCCAAGTGCATGTAGACACAGATTCGTGCATATGATGTGTATCTGCGAAGCTTTGTCTCTTCTGCAATCTTGATAAACTCCCCTAGTCCCTTGCCAATTTCTTGGAGTGAGTCTTCATCCCAGTATTCAAGCGGCAATGAATATAGGCATATCCAGACTGGTGCCCAGTTGAATTTTTCTTTGTCTGGGTTGAATCTTTCCACCCAGTTTCAGAGATATAACCCAGCTAAGTTGAAAAAGTATGGCCCTTCATCCATGACCCTGTTTTGGTCCTCAATACAAATGAATATCGTTGTAAAGAAGCATTTCGGTCCCAGCTGAAGCATGACGTGTCCTTTGGGCTTCCACTTGGAAGCGATCCATCCTTGTAGGGCTTTTTCAGTTGGCCAAAATCCGAAATTTTTTCCAATAAGGGCATGGTCTCTCATCTATTGAATTCGAGAGTTGATACGATGGCTGGGCAGGTCGATTTGGGTCGTTCTGGCGCGATGGGCTTGCAGGTGGAGGACGAGGGAGCGGCTGCGTCCTGCTGGGTCTGCGTAGTCGGCGTTTGAGGTGCTGCCATTTCCTGTTTTTTGTCGGCAGTATCATTGCTCTGAACAGAGCTGACACGGGTTCCTTCATTGTTTGCAAGGGGGGGTTGACCTTCCCCCCCCCCGAGCCTGTGGCCATCACTGTTTGCCAAACCCCGTAGGCTGGAAGAGAGAAAGCTACCGCGACTATTCAGACCTGCAAAGGATCTATGGTTTCTGCAGCGCGAGCCGTTTCATCATTTTCCGACTCGGGCATAGAAATATTGGAAATTGGAAATTTCGAACATTGCAGTAAATACCCAGAAAAATTAGAAACATGGAAGTAGATGAGAAATTTTATTATAGAAATGGGTAAGAGTACAAGACATATAGAAGAAATGCACTAGGGCTTGCCTTTTTGGCAAGAAAAACCCAAATGAAACAATAATAGCCCAGAAAATTGGCCAAATGATGCTCGGCACAGCCTCAACAGTTTTGCACTAGTTGCTACAAAGATATAGCTAGAAACCCCACCTCTGGTGCTGAGAAAATTATGTAAAAATAGAGAGAGGCTCCTCACACCCCAACCAATAAAACCTAGAAATATTTTTAGTTGATTCCGAATGACCCAAAATTCCTAAATAGTGTGAAAATCCTAGCTAAACCAAAAATTTTCCCTGCTATAAGAATGATGATTTCAGACCCAAATATTACCCAAAATATTCTGATATTTTAACCACATACTACTCTCACAAAACCCAAAAAAACTCATAAATGGTTTGGCCTAGTTTTGAACTTCCAAAATCAACCTCCACAATGCCCTATGCTCTCCCATTAGTTGTTGAATACACTTTCTACATAAATACTAACGAAATACTCAACAACCCTCCAAGAATGTACACATAATTCTTCTCGCACTACCCCTATCTCTCCCAACAAATAATGACCCTAATGGCTGAGGCACTCCCCCACAAATGTGTCTAGCCCTTCATCCTCTACGTTAGCCCAGTCACTGCCATGCTACCCATGAGATACACTGAAAAAATCAGCATTGAAGGTTCATCTATAGTTTGAACAAGATAATGAACCTAGGTTTTCCTGTAGCTTAGCAAGCTAATGAATATTTCTCCACTAAACAAGAATCCCCCCAAGAATACAACTACATCGCCGGAAATACGCATTGCCATCAACTAAATTTAAATGCTCAAGATAACTCAATGAATCTCCTTTGGATGATAATGGAAAGAAAATCTAGGGTGCCACTCGAAGTCACCCGAAGAATGGGTGAGTTCTCCTCTCAGAAAATTCGTGCTAAAGAGCAAGTGACCCGGTTAAGCAACTCGAGCAAATAAGATCAAAATTGATAATCCAATAATGAAAATGAAGTGAGCTTCCTTCCTTTTATAATCTTTGTTGGGACTTTTTCCTGCCTTTTCCTTCCATCCTCCATTCACACACATGATTTTAAAACCAGTTATTAAGGGTAAGCATATTTCATGTGTGGGTGGTCCCCATAGATCATCAAAAAAACAAAAAAACATAAAATTAGATAAATTCTAACTCATAAGTCTTCTAATGGAAATAAAATGGGCTCCAACTACATAAAAATTGGCCCCAAAATGTAGAAATAAATTTTGTACCAAAATAATTTACGAAGGGAAATTACAGTCCTCCCCTCCCAAATGTTGCTTGTCCCCAAGTAACTCTAGTGCTGAATGCTCAATTATGTGTTCAACCTCCCAGGTGGCATCCTAATTCAGCAAGCTCTTCCAACACACCAAATACTCTTTGATTGTTGATCACCACTATAACCACCAATAATAGAAGGGTCCCAAATGTACCATTGAGTCATCCCCAATCTTAGCACTGTCCTGACATGAAGGAATCCCTTGATACCGGGATCCCAAGCCATCCTAATCGATGTGAATCACACCTTTTTCCACTCACTATCCAACCAGATACAGGTACCAAATTCCATTTTCATACTCAGAATAAGTAGAGCATCATGATAATGTAGGAATATTTCCAACTCCCCATGGAATTTCCCTACTGAGTATTCCACATCATAAACTACAACAGTAAACTCCTGACGATGAAATCAAATCCTAGTGGGATTGAACCCTCATCTAGCTAGGCCTCCCCTAATCTCCTCTTTTCAATCACCCTACCACGCTGGTGAATTTCCCCAAACCATCAAAGAATCTCTAAATCCAAATGGAAGATCTAGATGACCCTCACATGTAGAAACCATATCACCTCTACAGGTAGCTGAATTTCTTATTGCTGTGATACCAGAATCCCATACTCGTCCCAGAAGAAACCTATCCTGCTGACATCATGACACTTCGATCATGACTGACTTCCCATCATGCTCGTACCAGAGCCTCCTCTCCCATAACCCTTTGCCATAATTTATACGATGATTGAGGCTAGGTCAATCATGTCGAAGCGAATCAACAATGTCAACACCTATCACTCCATGTCTAGCCCCAATCCTAAGCAAAAATTTGCCCTGTCCTATGGTGAGAGCTTCGATGATCCCCCATGTGTCTGCCTGTGTATGAATTGGTTTGCCTATTATCCCGACAATGCTCACTGAGGAGTGGAGTATCCCACCAATCCACTAGATCCCTAGATCCCATAACCATACTGGAGATCCATAACCCCCAATCCTCTCTGCATGTCGTTGTGATATGTTGCTATCTGTTCGGACCCCTTTGTGCTCTGTCTCTCCATCCTGTAGGTATCCAATAGATAGAAACCAAGCATCAAGAACATGTGCCTCGAATATCCATCTTCTTTGTGCTTTCCAAATCACACAGCGAGATATGCCCCAAAGAGTATGTCCCAAAGAGTATGTTCAATAGTCTACCAGAATTCTCAAGATTAATCCTATGGATGACCCTCTCTTCACCTTGGATTTGCTGGTAACACGCTCTAGGCCCTTCCTCCACTGAACATGGTGTTCCTAGATGCTAAACATTGTCCTCATTGATCCTAGGTGAGTTGTGTCCAATGGTACACCTATTTTCCCTATCCATAAGGATCCCTGGAGGAAATGCTCCAAGAGCCCGTTGCGCCGCATCACGTGTTAATGCACACCACGAAGTACCACCAAACTCCTCAACATGCCACTATATGTCGCAACTTGTCCCTATACACCATTGGATACCCATGGCTACGGCTATACCACCCTGTACCATCCTATGTCATGCTCGTGTCACTGCACCTTTCAATCCCCACATGTCCTCAATGTGATGTGAGTCACTCCTCCTACCCCATAATGTAAATCAACATGTTGTGGTATACCACCATGCATCTCCATGCTCCTTTGCAGGCCACTTCTCCTCGCTGCATAGACCTACACACCACTAGGTGCTATGGCCTAGAATATGGTATGTATGCATCAAGACAGATCTCTTTATATAACACTGGACTCTGCAACATACCTTTTCTCACCCCTGGGTACCACTGCCTACTGTCATACCACCCTATATCATATTTTATGCCGCATGTGCCGATGCATCCACACTCTGTTATTAATTCCACCATGATACACGTCATGTCCTCTTGTCCATCCTAGTAAACATGAGCACCCTAACTACACTCTTGCTAGAGGGGATATATTTGTTGTGCCGATCCTCTTTGACCATTGAGTCCTAAACCTCAATGGGAGAAAATTTTCTCCATAAAATATATGGTCTAGTGGCCTACCCATGCCACCTCCTCCAAACAACTCCTGCCAGAGAATGTTAATCATCATGCGGTCCCATATGAAACCAACATGCCAAAACAACCAATAGATTCTACTCACAAACCACCTGGCCACTAGCTTTGACATGACCTCCCCTAAGGAATGCATGCGCTCATGCACTGGATTGAATACCTCATCAATTCCATAGTTATCCCGCATGTCTGATATTGGATAGGAAGCCTCGCCTAGATCCCAATGCCAACCTAAGCCTCTAGTACCCTTGACGTCTGAGATCTCCCACTGAGCTTCACTCTAGACTACGACCATATCCATGAATCTCGCCCACTCCACTAGGTACCAACTCAGAATATATTGTCGTCTAACCCCTAGAGAGGGATCAAATGCACATAGAACAAGTTGAATCTGAAGAATAATGTTGAACTACTGTTTCAGCCTATGGAATTTTAACTCAACAATAGAAACTTGGGAATTACCATGATTTAAACCTACAACTAGCTAAAATCATGGCTCTAATACCATTGTAATGTTCCAAAATAGGAAAAACAATGATATTGCAGAAAATAATAAATCTGCACCATGGAAATTTCAAACATTGCAGTAAATACTTAGAACAATTAGAAACATGGAAGTAGTTGAGCCATTTTATTATAAAAATGGGAAAGAATACAAGATATATATAATAAATGCACATGGTCTTGCCTTTTTGGTATGCAAAGCAAACCCAGATGAAACAATAATAGCCCAAAAAACTACCCAACTGATGCTTTGTGCAACCCCAACAATTTTGGACTAGTTGCTGCAAAGATATGGTTAGAAATATCATCTCTGGTGCTCAGAAAAATCTGAAAAATCAAAGAGAGGGTCCTCACTCCCCAACCAATAAAACCCAAAAATATTTTGAGTTGATTTAAACTTACCCAAAATGCTCAAATGGTGTGAAAATCCCAATTAAATCAGCAATTCGCCTTGCTATAAGAAATGAAATTTCAGACACAAATATCACTCAGAAGGTTATGAAATTTTAACCAAAAACTCCTCTAAAAAAACCCAAAAAATCCAAAAAATGGTTTGGCCTAGTTTGTACCTTCCAAAATCGACCTCTACTAGGCCCTATGCTCTCCCAGTAGCTATTGAATACGTTGTCTACATAACTAGCAGTGAAATACTCAACAAACCTCTAAGAACATACACATAATTCCTCTGACACTTCCCCTATCTCTCTTGACCAAAAATGACCCTAATGGCTGAGGCACTCTCCCACAAATTTTCCTACCCCTTCCTCCTCTGCATTGGCCTAGTGACTACCACACTGCCCCTGAGATACACTAACAAATTCGATAGTGGAGGTTCGCCTATAGCTTCAACAAGCTAATGAACCTAGGTTTTCTTGTAGCTTAGCAAGCTAGTGAACCTTTATCCACTAAACAAGAAGCCCCCAAAGAATACAACTACATCCTCCAGTTACTCAACTATGTCCCCTGAAATATGCATTGCCAACATCTGAATGCAAATGCTAAAGATAACTCAATGAAAATCCTATGGATGATAATGGAAAACAAATCTAGGGTGGCACTGGAAGTCACCTGAAGAATGGGTGAGTTATCTGTTTGGAAAACTCAGGCTAAGAAGCAAGTGAACCAACTAAGAAATTCGAGCAACTAAGATGAAAATTGATAATCCAATAATGGAAAATAAAGTGAGCTTCCTTCCTTTTATAATCTTCGTTGGGCATTTTTCACGCATTTTCCTTCCATCCTCCATTCACACACATGATTTTTGAACCAGTTATTAAGGGTATGCGTATTTCATGTGTGGGTGGTCCCCATATATCATCAACAAAACAACATAACATAAAATTAGCTAACTTCTCACTCCTAAGTCTTCTAATGAAAATCAAATGGGCTTGACTACATCAAAATTCCCCCCCAAAACATAGAAATAAATTATGTACCAAAATAATTTAGGAATGGACATTACACTATGAGAGGGAGACTGTAGATTAATCTATTCTATTTAGATTTCCTTTTTCTTTGTTTCTTGCATTAAGTTATTGTTACCTACGAGAGGTATATTGTAGATTAACGTACATGTTTTTGATGATCCAAATAGTATTTTCATTTGAGAGTGTGCACAATCCCACCATTCTCATTGTCCTCATGAACTCCTCTCTAATTCTTTGGTATCTGCAACAACAAAAGTTCAATTTAAATTTAAATGAAAAAATTGATATGCTGTTGAAAATTCATCAAAATATAATTGAATCAAATCAACAAGAGGAAGGGAATTACCACTACTATATTGTATATTAAATTATATCTTCCAAAAAAATTAGTCTCTGCCATTCTTTTCTACCTACTCGTGAGAAAAATCAAACAACAAAAATTCAAAAAACTAGAAGTTTAACTTTAAATGTACTAATAAATTACAGAGATAAAGAGGTTTTTCACATGGATAATAGTTTTTGTAAAACTAAATCAAACATTTGAGTAGATTCTACGCTGACATGATATGAAATTGAGATGGAAAATTAAATTGTAATTTGATTTACTTACAAGTAGAATTGTTTTCCACTATCTAGGTTATATATCCAAAGGTAATGCATGGGCACGAAAATGTGAGACAACCTGTGACACCCATGACATTGTTATAACTAGTTAACTGTACATATAATGCTAAATAAATGCGATAAAGGTGCCCATTGGAAGGCCCTACAAGGTAGCGAGGGAAAGGGACAGAAAGTGAAGTTATTTTGTTGTAAGCTACTGCTTTTCTAATATTATTATACTCCTAAACCTTTACAATGCCACATTTGAAAACTTGTAAAAGGCCATCTATATGTAGTACGTGACAAAGAATGAAAGTGAAAAACTGGAGCATAGATTTCTCTTCTCAATATTCAAATATAGTTCAATATATTACATTGTAAACATCAATAACAAATGACTCGAGTAGAACTCGACTAAAATTGAAGTAAAGTTGAACTTTTTATGACACCTAGCAGACAAGAGAATTAAATTTAATGACACCTGACTGACAATGATATCATTATCTCAACATCCCCTCCTAATCTCAAGTGTTACAAGTGGCACTAACAATGCCTAATCTCTCTCTTTGAAATTCAAATACATTCTTTCCCAATGGCTTTGTGTAAATATCTGCAAGCTGATCTTTGGAACCACAAATATGTCCCCATCATTGACAAGTTCACGAATGAAATGAAAACATTTGTCAATGTGCTTGCTCTTTTTGTGAAAAACATGATTTTTTGATAAAGAAATTGTTGAACTGTTATCATAGTAAATTGGAGTAGGGTCCTTCTGAATATTAGAAATATCTTTCAATAACCTTATCAATCACACTTCTTGACAATCTACTGAATTTGCTACTACATATTCGGCCTTTGCAATATATATTGAAACGGTTGACTGTTTCTTGGATGCCCATGAAATCAGATTGGTTCCAAGAAGAAAAACATACCCTGAGGTACTTTTGTGATCATCTAAACTGACTGCATAATCGTTGTCTGTATAACCTAAAAATCAACAATTTTCAGAATGTGTATAAAACAAACCATAGTCTATGGTCCCTCCAATATAACTTAACACCTTTTTTTCAACTTTCTAATGAGTAATCTTTGGTGACTGCATAAACCTAGAGACAAAATTTGCTGCAAACATAATATCAGGTCTAGCTACAGTGAGATACACCAAACTACCAACTAGACTTTTATAGAATGTAGAGTCAACGAGTGGTACTAAATCTTCTTTGCTGAGTTTGGTGCCTTGAGAAATTGGAGTATTAACTGATTTGAAATTGGTAATTCTGAACTATTGGATGATGTCAGTGGCATATTTTTTTTGACCAAAAAAAATTCCATTAGAAGATTGGTGAATTTCAATGCCTAAGAAATATTTCATCACTCCTAAATTTGTCATATCAAACTTTGTTTGCATTGCTGCTTTGAAGTCTTCTAACATCATATTTATTGTGTAAAGAAGGTCATCTACATAAAGGCATATAATAAGAATTTTACCTTCATGAGATTTGGTATACAAAGTGGATTCATGGCTGCTTCTGGAAAAACCACTTTTGATGAGATAGTTGTCGATGCGATTATACCAAGCTATTGGAGCTTGTTTCAAACCATATAAAGCTTTCTTCAATATATATAATTTATGCCCTTGTCTTGACACTTCAAAACCAGGAGGTTGCTCTACATAAACTTCTTCCTGTAATATACCATTTAGGAAGGAGTATTTTACATCAAATTGATAGACTTTCCATTTGTGTTGAGCTGTTATGGACAAAAATGGTTATGACGGTGTCTAACCTTGCTACTAGAGAAAATGTTTCACCATATTTGACACCAAACTCTTGTGAGAATCCTTTGGCAACCAACCTTGCCTTGTGTTTCTCTATTTTTCCTTTTTCATTTAGCTTGGTCTTATATACCCATTTTACACCAATTCTGGTTTTTTCTCTTGGGAGATCAGCTAATTTGCAAGTCTGGTTCTTCTCTACCGCAACAATTTTGTGGTTCATTGCATCAACCCAATGCTTTTCTTTAACTGATTCTTCAAAATGGGTCGTTTGAGTTGAAATAAATGCAAAAATATTCTGTTGGTCAAATTCATGCTCCTGTTCATATATCTCTCTAATATTTCTGGTTTTCTATCCCTCTTCTGAAGATGTTTGATCACTGGATGAATCACTGCTTGATGATGTACCATTTTCAGAATGGTCTGGTTGTTCTTGAACCTGAAATCTTGGTGATTGTGGTGGATAAAAAGACTAATTTTAAGTTTCATCTAAATGATCAAACCAAGATTTATTTTTGAAAAAAATGACACGTCTGCTTAAAATAAACTTGTTGGTAATAGGATTATAAAGTCTCATTAGGGGAATTTTGAGGTCTAAAATGGGCCTCCTAAGGAAATTATAAAATAATAGTGGAAATAATAAAATAAGATTTGATTACATCATTAAATTTTATAGGGAAAAAATAAAAAACTACTTTTTTAACTCATATTTTTAACTTATCTCCCAAAGTTTTTACTCAAATTTCGAGCGACAATACTCATTAGATGAAAAATTTAATTCCTCATCTAAGGAGAACCCATATTGCATACTTTTGATGGATCGTTCTACACGAAAAATGAGAAATACATGAAAAACATTATTGCAATCACGTTTTTCATGTATTTCTCATTTTTCATTCAACAGAGTCCATCAAAAGTATGCAACATGGGTACTCCTTAGAAGAGGAATTAAATTTTGCATCCAACGAGTACTCCCACTTGAAATTTGAGTAAAAAATTTGGGAGATAAGTTGAAAATACGAGTTGAAAGAGTAGTTTTATTATTTTATTATTTTTTAATCTTTTTACTCTTTACTTAAAAAATGGTGAATCATCCCCCATGGTTGACATCATCATCTTGAATCCTATTGGTTCTTATAAAGTTTATTTTGGTTGTACATTTTTCTTAGGAGGCCCGTTTTAGACCTCAAAATTCCCCTAATGGTATGCTTTTGAATGCCCACTGTAGCTTACAAATATGCATCTTTCACTCCTATCATCAAATTTTTTTCTTAGTTTGTCAGGAACATGTGAAAAAGCTATTGATCCAAAAATTCTAAAGTGTGATACATTTACCTTGTTACCATCCCGTGCTTCTTGAGGTAATGTATCCTGGAGACTGGTTGTTGGTGATCTATTGAGTATATACACTATTTTCGACACTACTTCGGCCCAATAGTTGTTTGACAACTTCTTTTCATGAAGCATACATCTCACCATGTTCATGACCGACTGATTTTTTCTTTCTTCTGCTCCATTATGTTGTGCAATGTATCTTGTAGTGTTCTGCATTGTGATTCCTTGTTGTCGACAAAATGTTTTGAATTCATTGGAGTTGTAATCTCCTCCTCTGCCCGATCTTAGTACTTGCAAGAGTTTTCCACTCTATTTTTCTACTTCTGCCTTGAAATCTTTAAATTAGATAAGGTATCTAATTTATTTTTTTCAAAGTACACACATATTCTCCTGCTAAAGTCATAAAAAAATGTCAGAAAGTAGAAACTGCCACCAATAAAGTGTGTCTGCATTAAGCCACATATATCTATATGGACAAGTACTAAAGGCTCTTTCGCCCTCGAGGATGACATGGGAAAGCTATCTCTTTTATGCTTGGATAAGACACAAATTTCACAATTATAGTTTTTTTCACTCATAGTAGGGAGACCAATGAATATAGAATTATTTTGAAGCAGACTTAGACTCTTGATTGGGATGTGGCCATACCTAGAATGCCATAGATGAGTCGCATATATTCTTGATATATTGTGAACTAAAGATTGTCTGGTATTTTTCATTCTAAGAGTCAATGGAAACATCCTATTCTTGGTATTTTCAACTTTTTCTGTCAGCGTTTTATGGGGATATTTGTGATATATATAGCATGTGATCTTTTGAAATACTATATCATATCCATGTTCCATTAGTTTTCCTAAACTAATGAGATTATGTTTTAGTTGAAGAACATAGTAAACATCATGGATGTATTTGTTCTGATTCTGTTTAGTAAGAATAGGGACAATACCTTTTCCTTCAACTTTAATACTTGTAGGATCTCCAAGTGTAATATCTGATGTTATGGAAGCATCAAGAGAAGAAAAAATATTCTTGTTACCTGTCATGTGATTGTTGCATCCACTGTCCAGCAACCAAAGGTCCTCACTATGTCGGTCTTCAGAAAGATGGCAGGAAAGAAACATGGTCTTAGAGGATTCTCCTTCATTGTTGGAGAGATGGATAATGCCTCTTTGTTGATCTAATTGTTTCTTTCTACAGTCTTGTTCATAATGGCTAGACTTCTTGTAGTAATAACATTTGACACTCGATCTATTCCATCATATGCCTCTCTGGGTTCGGTTTTGTGGAGGTCTCCACTGCTCTGTTGCATGATGATGATCTGATCTGCCACTGCTTCGGCCTCTGCCTTGCTTGCTGCTGCCTCTATATCCTCTGCCTCTACCTCTTCCAACTTAGAGTTGTGTTTTGAAAGCTTGTTTTGTGGAGTATTCTGTCAGGTTGAGTCTTGTTTCATGTGCCAGAAGTGATCTAGTCAACTGTTCTACTTAGAAAGTTGTAAAATATTTAGATTCCAAAATGGTTGTGACAATCATGTCATATTTCCTGGGTAGACTTTGAAGGAATTTTTCAACAATTTTCTGATCTGTAATTGTTTCGCCAAAGAGTTTGATCTAATTGATTATTCCCATGACTCTATTCATGAAATTATCCACATTCTCGATGTCAATCATATTTAGGGTTTCAAACTGAGCTCTTAATGTTTGCAATTTAAGTGTCTTCACTGTATCATTTCCTTGATACGCAATTTGCAAAATATCCCAAACTTCTTTTGCTCTTGACGCACCAGCTATCTTGTCAAAGATAGAATAATCGAATGAGCTTTGTATCTAACATTTGGCTATGTGCTCCATTCTGAACTCAATAGATGCATTCCTCTTATTATTGGTCATGGTCAACCATGCTTCTTGGGTCGGCTCTACATAGGCGATTTGAAGTGTATCCCAACACTCTTGAGCTTGTAGAAAAGTCTTCATTCTTAAATCCCAAAACTCATAATTTTTTCTAAGAAGATTTGAGGTATGTGGAAAAGAGCTAGAAGAAGCCATTATTTCTTCAAATACTAATATGCGCTTTTTTAAAAAAAATATCCTTTAAAAACTTAAAAAATCTCTTAAAAAATGCAACCTTTTTCTTTTCTTTAATCTTTTAAAGCCTTTTAAAAACCTTTGTTGAAAATGAAATGTGTAATAACTTGAATGTTTTTTTTTTATGAAAAAGTATGAAGTGATTTGAATGAAATAATACGTTGAATGCCTTTAATGCTTCATACCTTCAAGCATCACGTTAATTTTCTTGTGTAAATCACATTAAGCTTTGCAACTAACCTGCGTCTTTGCTTTGGAGTGGTGCTTTAGTCACACGGAGACCTCAATAACACAGCGCGTTAGTACAAAAATTGTTTTAAAAAAAAATAAACCTTCTTTAATCAGATCAAGTGCTTTCTTTAATCCGTTTTGTCGTCGTCTTTTATTGCTTCTTTGCTGGCTTTTTGTCTTTTTTTCTTCAGAGCTCTCCACTTCAACAATATTCAAATACTTTGCTCATGCTCACGTTGTTGCTCTGAAGTCTTATACAACATCTCTTAGATCTCTGTTGCTCTCAAGGAGTTTTACACAGACTAAGCTATGATACCATGAAAAAGAATGAACGAAAAAAAATTGGTGGAGAGATTTCTCTTCTCAATATTCAAAGATAATTAAATAGATTACATTGTAAACATTAATAATAAATTACTGGAGTAGAACTCGACTAAAACTGAAATAAAATTGAACTGTCTAAAACACATAGCAGAGAAGAGAATTAATTGTAATGACACCTAAATTACAGTGAGATTAATATCCCAACAGTACGAACCATAACAATTTTACTAGTAACTCAAAGCTTCTAACTACACCTGAAAAATACAAAAGAACCTTGTGAGAGAGAGAGAGAACCAACCATCTCCCAATCCCAACTTCAACAGCACCAACGCCTACCCAAACTCCCCGGAAGAAAGCACCACCATCGAAACGTCAAAATCGAGCACAACATGACAATGATCTACACATGTAGTTCAACGTCGCCCTATCCCGGCAGGCCCCTGAGGCATCCACAACAATAAGCTTTATGTTATAAGAAAACTGGCATAATGAATATTTTTTTTCAACAATGTTGTATATATATTACCAATATAAGAAGTTCCTTATATGTCATATATTTAAATATTCTTCCAAACATACATCGTTGTAAATATTTGAGTATGAGTAAAGAGTATTTATTTCAATAAGATGCCTAGGTACTTTAAATTGGTAAAAATACCGTAAACAATTCTCCACTTGATTGCTTCACATAACATATGAGGATTTTATTTATGTCGCTTGGTATAATAACTTTTTTTGTAGTGTATTTGTATACTTAATTTTTTAAGTTTTATTCTAAATTGAAAGATGTTTCTTTTTCTCTTGTATTATAATTTAAATTTGCCATAGTCTAAACTTCTCTTTTCCTAAGCCTCATCTTCATATTTATATATTCTCAAACTCATAAATAATTCTGTCAACATGAAAAAAATTCATATATTATTTTATGATACTTAAATGATTTTATCAACATGAAAAAATTCATATACTAATTTGTGAAGGTTGAATGTTTGTTACTTTTTAGTGTAATATGGTAGGAAAATAAGAAACTTAAATTTAAGAATCTAAAAAAAATAGTTAATTGTGTTAATAACATTAAAAAATAAATAAACATAATTTCATATACTAATGTTTGAAGGTTGAATGTTTGTTACTTTTTACTGTAAGATGATAAGAAAATAATAAAGTTAAATTTAAGAATTTAAAAAATAAGTTAAAACTATGTTAATAATATTAAAAAAAAATAAACATAATTTCTATATGGCTTATAAATTTCTACAAGGTTATAAAGTGGTTGGTTGTTTGTTGCCGAATTTTATTGTTTAACAGTTAGTGCATGTCATTTTATGTTTGAAGTCGTTTATCCAACATACAAAATAGTCTGGATGACAGTTTTTTGCTGGAATTTGGTAAAATGAAATTCAAAAAATTAGGTAGTTAGAGTGTTTGGAATCCATTTTGGATAGTGGAAATGGATTCAACACTATCAAAAACCTTTAAGACACTCAAAATACTGAAATTTAACAACTGTAAACAAGATTCTGATAAAATCTTTGCCAGATTTTTTCAAAATCTTTACCCAATTCTGAGCCATTCTATTTCTTTTTTAGACTATGCGTTTTATGTTTCTGGACTATGGTAGAGTTTCACACCGTCGTGAGAGTGAAGTCCAAGCAGTCAATTCAGTCAAATCTCTACATGTGATGATCAGTCGACGCTTGTTTTCACGGAAAGAAACGTGAAAGGCATGAATTTTTGTAAGGGTTTCTTGCTCGCAAAGTGTTTTGGTTTTTTCACAAAATTCAATTAAAACGCCGAGAAAATAAAATTTAAAATTATGTATAGTGGTTATGTTTAAAAGGTTTTTTTAAAATGTTCATTATGTTAATAGGTGTGTTTATTTTGAAATAATATATTTAAAATATTAATCATGTTAATAGATGGGATTATTTTGAAATAATATTTGTATAATTTTAATTTAATTATAATTATTTTGCTTTTATTAAATATTTTTAAGAATAACTATAGATTAATAGTTAGAAATTTATTGTGTTTTTTTTTCACTTAAATTGATGTGTTTTTGACATATAGTATTAATAAGTATAGTATTGCAACCATATCTATTTACAAATTAAAAAAATTTATTGTTTTAATTTCATTACAAGTTTTTTAAATGTATATAATTAACTCATAGATTAATTGCAACCAGACACTTTACAACCCAATATACAATTGATGTTGTATAATGTTATGTAATGCAATGCATTATTTAATGTAATGAGCCAAATTAAAATAATACAAATAAAAATTTGTTCTTATATAATGTAATATTATGTTGATTAAGTCAAATTAAAATTAAAATTATTATTTTAATTTGATAAATGTGATTATACTAGTCTATATACTATAGTTTCTATGTGTTCAAGATGTTAGGGTGGTTTGTACAAAATTCTTAGTACCATCTTGGAGCCTGCCATCGTCCTCATCTCCATAAACCGCACAACCTTGATATTTGAACTTTACATCTCTCATTTTTCAGAGATTTCACATTACTTTGATCGCCAATTGATTGTTTAAATTTGTAGAAAATACTAACTCATATATTGTCATGTTGATCTTTGAATTTTGAAGTTGAGATCAAATTATGTAATTTTCTCACAAAGAGTGTCAATGGTTTTTAATTATCAAATCAACTAGAGCTTTTAATAATTGGGGAGAAATGACAACCATTTTTAATTATCAAATGAATTAGAGCTCTTAATAATTGAGGAGAAAAGACAACCGTTTTTAATTATCAAATCAATTAGAGCTCTTAATAATTGAGGTGAAATGACAACCGTTTTTAATTATCAAATCAATTAGAGCTCTTAATAATTGAGGAGAAATGACAACGTTAAGTAAAAATCCTAAGTCATTTTATATACAATTTGAGTAGGATAATTAAGTTGTTGGTAAAGTGATTTTTAGGTTTACCTCTAGTTTTATTTTAACCTCTAGAAACATTCTTAGGGTTGGATACATTTTTCGAGTGAAGTTCTACCCAATTATTATAAAACATACATATCTCGAGTCAAATCCTACCACATTATCATATAACATACATTTATCAAGTCAAGTCCTATCGCATTATCGTATGTTGATATATTGATAAATAACACAACACTTCTTAGGAATATTTGCATTTTAGGTTATATTGTTGCCATGTTTGTTTTTGTAAGATTGAATATAAATAGAATTTGAATAGTTCAAAATTTAATCAAAAAAAAATTACATTAAAACATTTGTAATAATAAATTTGGCTAATACAATGTGTGGTAAGTTGTTTTAAATTTTACCTTCAATCACAATGATGTATGTGGTAAGTTGTTTTTATTTTCCCCTTCAATCACAATGATGTCAGTCCAGCCTAGCTTCAATAGTAGTATCCATACCACAAAAATTCATCAAAATTATTAAATTTGTATGGCTTTGTTGCAATGGTTTAGATGGGAAAATGATTTACATTTAATGAGAAAGTGTATATTTCCACAGTTATTCATATTTAGAGAAATTTTTGGATGAAATTGTGTGGAGGACATTTAATCTTGTGCAACATTTCGGGTGGACACTCCACACATCATCAGGGACTTTGAGAATTGAATGATTACAAACAAGAGTTGTGAATCCTTTAATAAAAGGACGAATCCGGAATGAGTGGTAAGTTTTTTTAATGAAGATGAATAATTGAAGTTTTAATGAGTATATATATATATAACCGGAAAGAGTATATATATTTGTATTAAATCGCGCCCACATGCGAACAAAAAGAGGGATTTTTACAACAAAAATTGTTTTTTTTTCTTGGTTGTGGATGATACAATTGATCCAACTCTTATGTGAGTGTTTTCATCAACCATCACATTCTCAAAATTTTGCACTATTTTCCTGCTACTATAAAACTTACAAAACTACGATGGGAGATATATACAAGTATTATTAGACATATAAGAAATTTTTTTGGTGTCGAAGGGGTGTTTAGTCCTCCATTCAAGCTAGGGAGTTAAGGTCCAACGACTTTTCCACCTCCTCCTCTTGCTTGCAGTTGTCCGCTAATTTTAGTTTCATCCCATCAATTTTTAGCCCGAGGACTTCCACTTCATATTCTAGCCTTCAGATTTTGTCCTTTTCTTCTAGTTATCATTCTTCAATCTCGATGGAATCCTTATGTTGTTGGTGCACACACATTTGCAGCACTGAAATTAAATTTCTAAATTAGCCATGTTCCATGGCACAGGTCTCACAATTCAATTGGCTACTGCTAGTTATATGAGCCCATTTGACACTAACACTCCTATTCTTGGGCCTGCGGAGGTCCCAGGATCCCGAGCCTATGCTCTCAGCAGCAGAACTAACATTTCCACTCATCTTAACAGACACTAGGAGGTCTACTGTCGCAGAACCAAACCCTAGTTGGGCGATGACCACCGATGTCACAGACACAAGAACACAAATGACCCCAGATCTCGTAAAAAACCCAAAGCACCAGAAGTAAACTAAACAGACACATAAACCAGTGCACATGTAATTATCCAAACTCTCAATTCCCATAGAAAGGTAATTCACGTCCTTTGATATCACGAACACCATAGAACAGATGAACCCAGACCACCACAAAGACCAAAAGAACTAGAATTCAACAAGAGAGAAACATAAGGAAATGCAGAGAAATTCACAACCACCTAAATTCTCGTAGACAAATTAATTACCGTACCCTCCCCTCCAATTCCCCAGGTTCTATTGGCGTCTTAATGCACTAAGAGGCCTCCAAGAAATACCGAGAACCCTAAGTTTGAGGCCAACCAGAAATTCGGCCCACTAACCCTAGCATCATGCAGAGTGCTATAACTTCTCTTGACCCTCGACCATAAACTCACGGACTGAGCCCAGGAATCCTCAACTTCCCTGGACAGAGACTTACTTATTTTACTCGGACTGTTATCCCTTAAATAACCACCTTTAGTACACTAGTTAAGGATGAGCAACGTCACTATACCAGTGTTGTTGGAATCCCAATGCCGATCCATTATTTCCCAAATTTGCACAACTTCTGTAGACTCCATTTCCACCATCTTCCCACACTTCTCCTTCATTTTATAAAGCCCGGGGATTAAATGATTCACCCACGACTTCACCATTCCCACGAAAAAGGTACCAAAATGTCGACGATTGTGATACAAATCTAAGGTGGGACTGTGTAACCACACACCTGAGATGATGCAACGACCAAGTGGCAAGATGTCAAGCTACATGACACCACTCTTTGGATTTATTTCTCTATACGGATTGCCACATGAGACAAGGGTGAGGCAGGGGAAGTTAACTTTTACAAGACTTAGCATAGTAATTAAATTAAGGGGTCGTCAAAGATGCATCCACATGTTGGAAGACAGGAGGAGAGGACTTTCGTGCCAAATTGGAGGGGTAAATGGGAGGAGGAAGGGAGGGGGCAGGGACAAAAGGGAACATGGAGTTAGGGAGTAGGGGAGGGAGCCAACGAGAAGGAAAAAAGATAGACCAATTTTCCAGGTGAGGGGGGAGGGAGAGAGAGCTAGGGAGGGAGGTGGAGGAGGGCTTTGGAGGAAGCTGGGGGGAAGGGAATAAAAGGCAGTCAAACACATTCAATGAAATGGTAAATATATCCAAATTCCCATCTATATGGTTATATCATTTCTTTTCCTTAGGATTCTTGGTCATAGTTAAGGAATACATAGGTAACCTTGACCTCCATTCACCACAGTGGCTTCTTCTTTGATGCTACATGCAAAATTAGCTTGTTTTTCTGCCTCTTTATTGTTTCCCCTGAGAATATGGAAGAAATTTACTTCATCCAATAAGAGATTCAAACCTTGATTTCTCTTGATGACTTGGTTTAGGAAAGTTTTTTTAGCTGGGGTTTTCTTTCTCATGTGGTTTATTATTATCATGGAGTCTCCAAGGATTTGGAGCTTCTTAATTCCTTTGGTGATGACCAATTTCATTCCAAAGAGTAAACCATAATCCTCAACTTGGTTGTTAGCTTTTAGTCCTAAAATCCAAGCATACATGTATTCGATGTTTCCATCAGGATTTATGAGAATCCCTCCCCCTCCTGCCACCCTAATGAAAAAAAATTAAACTGAAACATATGTAATAATAAATTTGGTTAATGTGTTGTAAATTTTTTTAAATTTTTCCTCCAATCACAATGATTTTGGATGAGTTTCAACATGAGCATCCCTTGCACAAATTTTAAACAAAATTATTGAATTTGAATAGATTTTATGTAGTGATTTGGATGGGAAAACAATTTAGCTTGGAATTTTCATTAGTGATTACACTGTCTAATCACACTGTTATGACATATTTTGAATAATTAAAATTTTAATTAAAAAATTATTAAAATGAAACATTTTCTATAATAAATTTGGGTGATAAAATGTGTGGTAAGCATTTTTAACTTTTCCCTGCAATCATAATGGGTTTCAACATGAGCATCCCTCGCATAATTTTTCGTCAAAATAATCAAATTTATATGCCTTTGGTGCAATTGTTTGGATGGAAAGACAATTTACATTTAAATTTTCATTAATGATTGTGACATAGAGTTTGAATAATTAAAATTTTAATAAGAAAATATTAAAATGAAACATTTGTAATAATAAATTCGGCTAACAGAATGTGTGCTAAGTCTTTTAACTGTCCCCTCCAATCACAATGGCGTTTGCCCAATATCAACATGAGCATCCCTAGCATATTTGTTTGATCAAATTCATTGAATTTATATGGCTTTGGTGTAGTAGTTTGGATCGGGAAACAATTTACATTTAAATTTTCATAGATTTGAATAATTCAAATTTTAATTAAAATAAAAATAAAATTAGTGTAGATGCAACTTAACTCCCGATCTATCAAAGGCTTAGAGGGATCAAATATATCCAGGTGCAAACCTCTTTTTGAGAGAAAAACTTGAGGAAACGTTTGACCCCTAGAGTTTTGATCCCTCTAAGCTCTTGATAGTTTTGTCACTTAAGATGGATCTACACTAATTATTTTGATAATAAGTATAATAATTATATTTATAATTTAGATAATTTTTATTATTTTTAATCCTATTAATGTGAGAAGTATGATAACATTTTTTTGATGCCTACTGACATTCAAGATACATAATTTAAATGAGCTTACTAGTATATTTTTATATTTAATAAATATTTTTAAGCAATACAACGTTATGATTACATATATAATGGCGTAAGAAACTTTTAGCCCAAATTTCCACGAGGTCTTGAATAGATGGTGATCAGGTGTTATGTTAAGGCACTCCTTGATGTGAAGTTACCGGTTCAATCCCCTACACGACCGGGATGATAGATTAAACATGATGAAGATGTAGTCATGCCAAGCTTACAAAACAATTAAATTTAGCACAAAAAAATACAAATGATTCTTTAAACAAAAGGAATTTCTAAATAGAAATTTAGATTTATAAATGTTTCTAAAAAATAAAATTATAAATACTATCTTAGTCATATAAGTTAAATAGTTGGTGTCTTAGGGGGGGAACTCAATTGGTGATCAAAGTAATGATATATCCAAGGTTTAAATCCACTCTGTTTTCACTAGGTTTATAGAGAGGAGGAGAGGTCGCTATTGTCTGGGTTCCTCTTGGATAAAAAAATAAAACAAAATATTAAATGGTTGGTAAATGTATATGGTCATCAACCATAATAAGCATCAAAACAGTTACTTCATCATGCATCTCAAGTTGCTAAAATTACAATAATCTAATTTGAAATAATAATTACTATTAATGATGAAAATATATAATTTAATTTAAACATATATACATTTAAAAAACATGTAACAAGATTATTGACTATGGAGATTCACCCCACCTTATCAAGGAAATTATTAGTTATAAATAGGCTTTGTTACAATATCATGACTTATTAATGAAGTCTTTTGTTTCTCCTACAAGTCTTCAAGTATTTTGTGAAGCCAAATGATTTCTTTTGTAGATTGAGTTGTTGCGACTTATTCAAGTTCGGTGGTAGAATAAACAAAAAATACTTCTTACGTGATCTCGAACAGATGGATGTTGATCCAAGACTCATCAAATATCCAGAAGTAGAGACCCTGTTCTCCTTAGCCCCACCAAAATTAGAATGTGAATATTCGATGAGATGGAAATCTGCATCTTTGAAATATTTGATGCCATATGTTCGAGTGCCTTTCAAATGCTTGAGCACTTTCTTTGCTGCATTACAATGACCTTCACATGGCTGATGCATGAATCTAGAAAGTATCCCTACAACAAAAGCTATGTCAGGTCGAGTAGCAGTAAGAAAATTCAAACTTCCAACAAATTTTTTGTGCTTTGTTCGATCCTCAAACTTACTTCCTTCAGTGGAATTAAGTTTCAAATTATACTCCATAGGAGTAGCAACAGGGTTACAAACTTGCATCCCAAATCTGTCCAATAGTTTTCCAATATACTTCTTCTGAGAAATAAAAATACATCTAGGTTTATAATCAACTTCAATCCCTAAATAATAATGCAATAAACCCAAATTTTTAATGTCAAAAAATTTACTTAACTCTCTTTTAATGGACGCTATATAATCATCATTATTTCTTGTAATCATTGAATCATCTACATAGACAACCAAATATACAATTGAATTTCCAACTTTATTAATAAAAAGAGTTGCATCATCGAGGTCAAAAAACTTATAATTAAGCTTTATAAGGTGTTCAGTTAGGTTTTCATATAATGCACGCAATGTCTATTTCATTCCAGACAACACGTTTACCAAATTACATACCTTTTTCTCTTTACCTTTAATAAAAAAAACCTTTGGGATGAAACATATAAACATCCTCATTTAAATCACCATTCAAAAATGTTGTTTTAAAGTCCATATGGTGTATCTTCCAGCTATTCTGAGTTGGAAGAGAAAACAAATTTCTAATTGTACCCCATTTTGCTGTAGGAGAAAATGTCTCTGTGTTGCTAGCACCTTCCTTCTGAGCATAGCATTTTCCTTCAAGCATTGCCTTGTATTTATCATGTGAACCATTTTATTTGTACTTGATATTATACACCCATTTACAACCAATAGGTTTTATTCCAGTAGGAGGATCCACTAACCTCCAAGTTCCATTCTTTATAAGTGCATGATATTCCTTTTACATTGCATCCTTCAATTCATCACAATTAGCTTCTTTGAAACAACTATGTTCACTAATTTTAGAATGATTGAATCCATGGCCATGAGAAACGTTACCCAAACTCGAAGTAACATCACCTTTAGAAGAAATTCTTGTTTCAAAATCATCATAATTGCTTGGAAATCCCCGAACATGTGTGGATATTCTTAAAGGTTCCTGAAGTGGTTGTACTGGTTTCTTATCTTGAAAAACAGGCTCAAGAATAGGCTCTTCAAGAGTAATTTCTGGTCCTACAGAAACATTACTATCATCGAATTTGTTTTGAGCAATAACATTCTCATGATTCAAATATGGAAGAACCACATACTGATCTAGAATGGGAAGCCCCCCTTCAGTCTGCTGAACACCATTATCAGATTCGAAATAGAACTTTTTGGATCCAAAATAGACATATTTATCGGCAAAATAAACATATAATATTACTAGTAATATATAATCTTAGAAATTAAATTAAATAATATAAAGTTAATATGTTATGGTGTCTAATTGTTTTAAATTTTAGTTTTTTTTTTTGGAATTTGATGATATAATTTTGGGTGATATTGTGAGTTTAGGTATTTAAAATATATTTTTGAATGTTTAAATGGATCACCTCCACATAGTGTCTCATTTCTCTACCACCTCTATCTATATAACTCTTTCATGCTTTCTGACACTCTTCCCCTCACTTCCTCTTCCTCTCTCCCTCACTTCCACTCTCCATATCCATATTCCCCTATGTTCTTCCCTCCCATTCTCTACCTCTCTCCCTCCATACCTCTCTATGTCCTTACCTTCCATTCACTCTCCCCCTTTTCCTCTCTCCTCATCCATCCCTTGAGAATTCCCTCTCACCTATCCTCCTCTTCCTCCTCTCTCTCTCTCAATTTATCTCTTATTCTCTCTCCATCCTTTATTTTTCTCTATTTACCTCTTTAATTGTATCATATCCTATCCCTAACCCCCTATCTCTCTCAACATTTTTCTCTATACTTCAAAAGTGTATATAATGATAGAAGGAGAGAGAGAAAGGGAGAGAGTAGTAAAGGTAAGAGAGGGAGAGGGAGGAAAGGATAAATAGAAGTGGAAGAAAGAGAAGGGTATTGAGGGAAGGAGGGAAGAAGGAGTAGAGGGAGATATAGGGAGAGAAATATAGAGTAGAATTCAAGGAAAAAGAGAGTGATGAGAGAGAGAGAGAGAAAGAGAGATGGTTAGTGTGTGTGTGTGTGTGTGAGTTTTTGTGACTGAATGCGATAATTATTTTTGTATGTTAGAGATAAATATATATATAGGTAGGGGAATATGGGTGGGAGATATATAGGGATAGAGGATGGAATGAAGGGTTGAGAGATAGAGTAAAGGAGGGAAGGAGAGGGTAGAAGGGAGTGAAGGGGGATATAGGGTAGAGAGATATAGAAAGGGAGAGAAAGAAATGGGGATGGAGATAGAGGTGGTATAAGAGAAGGGGTGAGGGAGATAAAAAAAGAGATATAGGTATGGAGAGATATAGTGTGGGGTGAGAGAGAAAAGGATGTGATAATGATAGATAGGTAAGGGATAAGGTTCAAAAGGGGTGTGTGTTTTCATGAGAGAGAGAGGGGGGAAGAAGGAAATAGGGAGAGAGGGGTACATATGGTGAGAGAGTGTGATAGGGATATATGGGGAGAAGATGAAGGTGGAAGAGGGGGAGAGAGGGAGAGAGTGAGGGGTTGAGGGATATATGGTATGATAAGGAGAGATAAAAATAGATATTAAGAGATAGATAGAGACAAAGGGGGAAAGAGAGTCTCAGAGAGATCGAGAAGGGGGGGAGCTAGAGAGAAAGAGTTGGAAATATAATAGGATGTAGATATTGAGTCAAAGTAGGGGGGAGTTATAGAGAAATATTTGGATATATAATAAAATGTAGGGAGTGAGTTATAGGGGGGGGAGGGGGAGAGATGGAATGAGTGATAGGAAGCAGGGGGGTGGATGGAGGAAGATAAAGAGAGAGGAGAAAATAAAGATAAGGTGAGAGTGAGAGTGAGAGTGAAAGTGGCAATGATGACAGAGGGAGGAGGGAAAAATTAGTTATAGAGGGAGGGAGGGAGGGGCAGAGAGTGGTAGGGGAAGGAAATGGAGCGGAGAGAAAGAGAGGTGGGAGAGAGACAAAGGTAAAGAGATGGATATAGAGGGAGAGAGTGATATAAAGAGAAGGGAGGGAGGGGGAGAGAGAGAAGGATAGATTGAAAAGGGTAGAAAGAGAGAATGGGATAGATAGATAGTGAGACAAAGTGGTGGTAGAGAGGAAATGTTGGGAAACATGGAAGGGTGAAAGGAGTGTGAAGAGAGAGAGCGAGAGAGAGAGAGAGAGAGAGAGAGAGAGAGAGAGAGAGGCATATAAGAGGGGGGTAATGTAGCAAGAGAGGATGGAGAGAAATAATGGGGGGATAAAAAGAGATAATGGTGGGGGAAAAAGAGGGATGAAGGGGGAGGGAGAAAGAGAAAATGGGGGGAAGTGCAAGAGAGAAATAGTTTCCCAGTTAGAGAGAGAGAGAGAGAGAAAACTAGAAGGTGATAAAGGGATAGAGGGAGAAAGAGTGACTGATTGTTTGAGTGAGTGTGTATTTTTTTTATGTGTGTGTGATAGAGAGAGAAAAATAGGTGGGGAGAAGAGATAAATGGGAGATAGAGAGGTTTGGAATGGTGTGAGAGGGATAGGGGAGAGAGATAGAGAGAGAGAGGAAGGAAATGAAATAGAGGGAGGAGGAAGAGATATATTTAAGGAGAGAGAGAGGGGGGGTAGTTCAGAGAGGAGGAGAGAGGGGGGGAGATAGATAGACAAATATGGAGAGAGAGGGTGGGGGATAATTATAGAGGGGAGGGAGATAAGTATATCGGGAGAGGGAGGGATATGGAGGGAGGGAAGAAAATATATTTTCAGAAGGGGAGAGAGGGATAGATGGTAGTGGTGTGTGTGTGTTTGAGAGAGAGAGAGAGAGGAATAAGGGAATAGGTGGGAGAGAATGGGAGATAGGGATGGGTTCATAATACACGAGGTGATACGGAGAGAGATATAAAGTGGTGATGGAGGGAGTGAGAGAGGGGGGTGGACATAGAAAGAGTGTGGGAGGGAAGTGTGTGTGTGTGTGTGTGTGCTTGTGTGGGAGAGAGAGGGGAGGGGAAGAATAGGGATGGAGAGGCGCAGAGGAGAGTTTATTTCATAGTGCTAATTAGACAAACACAATTTTCTGCAACCGATAATTACTTCTAATGATATATGATATTACATTAATGCACTCTAGAACATCATCAAGTAATTACACTTAGAAAATTCAAATGGCACAACATTGAATTTCTTAAATATCTGACTCCTTAGAAACTTCATCCTCTTCCTCATATAGCTTCCCACATTTGTGAAAGAGAGAAAAATGTGAATTATGAGCGAGTGAGTAAATGAGAAGTTCAAGTGTCTTTATATCATGATATTAGGGTTCCCAAGAGGAAAATATCTTTGAAAATTAAATTAAATTTGTTTCTTGTAATTTAGAATTTATTTTTTCTTTCTTTTAACTTGTGTAGCTAAGGAATACCTCCTATAGCTTCCTAAAAAAATCGACACTCCTTCTTATCTAGATGAGTATTCACTTTGATTTCTTCAATATGTCCATTTAGCTTTAAAATTCCCCATCCCAAGAAAAGATTGAATAACCCACTATGTTACTATATCCATCCACTTCATGATCAATTATAGAACCACAAAGAAAGCATCTCACATCAACATCATGCAAAGGATCTAGTCGCCCACTAGTCAAAAACACTTTGGAAATATGGTCACATACCCACTTATCGAGGTAAAAACAAACTAGTCCTTGCTGACCATCTAACAAAGTGATCACTTATAACTAGGTCAATTTTCCCTGACCAATAGTTAAACCCTGGGCCCATTTACCATTCTGCCATGTCATCACATGGCACTTGAAGGGTTAAAATACATACTTGATGCTTTGAGGAAATCACTATACCCACTAGTCAAGTAACCTCTGGTAAGTGGTGAAAACCTTCTTACTGGGGAAGCACTCCAAGCGTTGATGCTATCAGGGTCATTCTCCCTAACAACATTACATTTCACCCAGTTAACACCCTTGACCTCCAGAGAATGTCTGCCCCAATGCTACAACATCAACACTCCCTCTCAATGAAGGAGATATTCTAAACCACTCCAAGCTTGTCCATAAGGTATACAAACTTCAACTGGGATAGAATTTTTGTGAGAATGTCAACAACCTGCTTGTCATTAGAAATTTATTGGAGCCTCACTACACCATTTTATACCATGTCTCGGATGTAGTGGTACTTGATCTCAATGTGCTTCAACTTTTCATGGAAAACTTCATTTTATAAAATATTCACACAACCTTGATTGTCACAATGTGTCATATTCATCTCCAGTACGTGATCAAACAACATTGTGAGAAACTTTCAAACCCACAATGAATCACAACTCGCAAAACTAGCTACAATATACTAAGCCTCTGCAGTGTTGAGTGTGTCATATGTCTCCCTCTTTCTCATATATAATATCATAACAGAACCCAAAGTATAGAAACAACATAATTTTCTCTCTTGTTTTTGACACCTCTTGGCTAATCAAAATCTATGTATCATTTCAATTGTACTTAACCATTTGAGACATATCTCAATCCATAATTGGTTATACCATGCAGATATCTAAATACATGCTTTTCTATGATCCAATGTACATGCCTAGACATCACCACAAATTGGCTTAGAGTTTTAATTGTAAATCAAATATCAGGTCTAGTATTAACTATATATATCAAGGATCCAAACAATAATTGACACATAGAGAGATCCATCAAATTTGATTCAAATCCTCTCAGTTTCTTCATATTGGTCACCATGGGAGTGGTCGTGGAATTGCAATCCATCACCCCAAATATTTGAAGGATCATAATAATATACCTTCATTGACCAAGGAAGATCTCACCTAGCTTCTACCACACTTCTAATATAGTAAGAAGTAATTCATCTAACCTAAATCCTTCATGTCAAACTTAGAGGTCAACTATCTCTTACACTAAAACCGTTTATGTAGACAGAATGTTAGCTTTGGTCGGAAGATATACTCGATGTTTTTTGTGATTTTGTTTTCCTATGTGGCACACGGGACCATGGTTGAACTTGTCTCTTGTTGATTTTATATTTATCTATTTTTGGGTTGTAAATTAAAAAAATGCAGAACCTCTCAAACAATTTTAAGCTATCAGTGATGTATGTTGTACCTAAGTTATATTTGGTGCATAATCAACTATTTAACATTGTTGCATAATTCAAATGAGTGGTTTTTTGCACTCAGAAACCCTTGAACACGTCACTAGTTTGACTTTTTTTAAACTATTATGGTTTGTTGTTCTTGGCGCTCAGAAACCCCTCAATAATGGCTACATGTTATAGTATGAGATGCATGTGTGTGAAACATGTCAAGTTGTTAGATCATATTTTGAACACATTCAATATTCAGACTGTTTTCCTAGCAACTAATGGATAACCGAAAGTGCAATATACAACATATGGTGATTGGTCCATAAGATGGTTCATTTTTTGATAGCTCTTATCGCAAAAGCCCCGACGAGCCAAGTTGTCAATATTATTGATCTTTCAAAGTTCATCATTGATGGTTATAAGCGGGTGTAATTTAAATGAGTCGAAAGGTAAGATCGAAGATATGGAGAGAGAAAGAGCGGAGTCCAAAAGACTGCAGAGTGGGTAGAGTTGTTGATGAAGACCAGTGAGACAAAGATCAATTTTATTGTTATAATATGTATTGTAATTGTGCATGTAATAATTAAGGGAGAGAATTGGAAGATAGTTCTTCCATGCTTAGTTTAGAATTGGTTGCATATTTGTAGGTAGATGTTGAGATAATATCTCAACCTCCCTATTCATATTTGGAATTTGTTAGATCTCATAAGCACCATAAATACATGATGTATATGTGTGATTTGCAAATTGTGTAAAAGAAAATTTTATTTTCTATGGGTATCTCTATTTTTCTACTCGATATGTGTATGTGTTGACGAGGAAAAATGCCTTGCCAACAGTAAGGGGATCTCCTAGATATAAAGTCCCAACTATACCCTAGACCATTTGTGATAGGGATCCCGTCCAGTGTGTAGGCCCAACTACCATTGAATTGGTGAAAGATATGCCCTTTCTCAGATGGAGGTGTATTTTGATAACAAGAGAATACATGGCTACTTGAACGATACGAAACGAATGGTCGATGGGTTCTCTTGAAAATGAAACATTATCAATAGAAAAGTGAGATTTAAATCATGCAGCCAAAGGAAGTATCGTTAGTAACACATCATTAGGGTCATGCTCATATAGAGGCTTGTTTGACCATAAGAGAAACAATTCACTATGGTCAAAACACCCTTCAATTCCTTAAGCGTGTTTCCAAAATATTAAGACAATATCAACAACTAAGCTATTAACATTTCACTGTGCTAAACATCCACATACCATTAATACATCCAAAGAGCTTAAACATATAAATGATATACGAAGAGAAACACAGATTAATCAGTCACAAATGACAGCAAGTACATGAGGACATAATATTCATAATGTTAACACACATGAGTTTCCATCAAATCCAATAGTGGAGTCAAAAACATTGTTTGTATTCATTCCTAAAATCATGCATTCAATGTTGTACAATTATCTCTCTCATCGATGGAGTCAAAAAAATGTCCCTACATTATCTCTTGATGGAGTACATATAGAATCAAAAATGACCCTTGGGCTACCCTACCCTTTCAACTTCCCGACCGTTGGCACGGTCTGTGACCTGGGAGGATTTGTGACTTGTGACCTGCCTGAGGTTGTGACCTGCGACTGGGTACCATCTACGACCTGCGGCCTGCTTATGCTTGCTAACTCTAAAATCATTCTTTTCAAGGGATAAACTGTGTGATGGAGAGGTTCGGGGTCTATAACTGTTGTTGTTCTTTGAGATAGGTCTACCAGGACAAGTATTCAATGACTACTGGAGTAATTTGAGGCATGTCCTGTACCAGCCTATGAAAGCACCCTAGAGCATGTGGAACTAAACAACGCCTCTTTGCATTGATCTAGTTGGATAGCGAGGATAGCTTAGTGTAGCTCCAGATTGGCATGGCGATATACTAGTCAATGTTCTCCTTGGAGGCTCGAAGGTCCTGTGAAGCGACTAGTTTTCTGATAGGTTTCAAGAATGCTTGGATGTCTTGTATCACCTCTTCCCTCATCTTCTGTGTGGCTAGTGCCCCTAAAGAAGTGATGTGGTGCACTCCGACCATTGAATCTATGCCACTGATCAGGTGCTCATAGACATACCCTCCCTACATCTTTTACGATCTTATCCCTAGATTGCAACTTCATTCGTATCTATACCTTATCGTTATGAGCGTGGATCTAGTCCTTCTTTGGCAAGGCATCAAGAGCCTGTGGTTACCATTCAGACCATTCAAGTATGCTTTCCAGTGCTGTGGAGACTTCTTTTAGTTGTGCAGCGCTTTTCCTATTTTCTTCTTGAGCCCCTAGTAAAGGAGCAACTGTTTGTTTTATGGTTAGCATCTCCCCATATATTAGCTTCATGGTGCTCTCTAAGGTAACTAACTCTCCCTCAATGGCGGTGTTGGCATGTGACTACACACAAAGTGGATAAGGAGAAAGGAAAGAAAATTATGACTATCAAAGAGCCTCAAAGGAACCAATCTACATTTCAGTTCAGCAAAAATTGGAAAGTGTAGGTGATAAGGTTTAATGGTGATAAAACTTCATTTCCTCCCTCCTTCATCTCATTTATCCTCTTTACCTTCATTTACCCTTTCTTACCCTTCACTTTCCCTTTTCTAAAGTCCCGCGTTACATTTCTTAATTTTCAACATCACTCCCACAAGTTCTAATCTTTACATCTTAAGACTTACCAAAACTTATCCTGACGCCGATGCGACTTGGTGGGACCCATCCAGCCTTGATACACCACCCAAATCCGCATGTAAACCTTCATATTTCACAATTTCCTTATCTGTCACCTTTTTGCACTTTGCAGTGACTAACGCGTCACATATCACATATCGCAAAATTTACAACTTACCTTTTAAGCGTCCATAGACATTTTGTTTAAGTTGCGATGCGGTTGGGTCCCACTGTCCCTCCACGTCACCTCCCCACCATCGCACATCGCTCCCCGCAGCTTTTTACAGTTACCACCTGTTGCTCCCAGCTAACTCTTGCGACTTGAAATCTATGGGCATTGTCCCACCACTGTCCATGCCACCTCACCTCCTCCCTGCACTTCACCCATCGTAGGTTTTAACGCTTGACCTCTACCTACTCGCACATAAAATTTGCGATGTGTGATTTGCGATCGGGTCCCACTTTCCTCCACGTCACCTCCTTTCTCCCTGCGCTTCGCACTTTGCACCATTTAGGGCTTATCTCTACTGCTCCATGGTAAATATTGTGATTTCGATATGGTTTTTCCCCACCATAATACTTCCACTCCACCCCAATACACCTGACGGTCCTTAAAACATTTCAGAGACCCCCCCCCTCAGCCTTCCAAATTTAACTATGGAGGGGGGGGGAGGGGGGTTCTGAAATATGAATATTTCATTACCACCCACTTCTCCACGTGCCTTCCTCCCATTATTTCACACCCCCCCCCCCTCTTTGATATCACTTACCACTTGAGACCCCCTCTGAAATTCAGTTTCCGGCTCGCAGGTCAAATATAGCACAAAATTGTGTGTGGAACATGAAGTGGTGGTTTATTCAGTTTGTTGATAATTCCTCCACTAAAGAGTTAGGTGAGTGTAGTACAATTGACCATTTCACAACGGACTGAGTGGAAATCATAAGACTGAGGGAGTGGAGGCATTCAAGTAACAGATGGAATCGTACGATGATAGCGAGCTTTCCCACCTATGACCCCTCCTCGCCATACTATCTGAAGGATCCCATAATTGGCCTCCTTGATTAACCACGTATTTTTTTTTTACTGTTTGATTTTGACATTTTTATGGTGAAATCTCAATTTCACCCATTCCTGTTTTAATTCTGTCCATACATAATTAATTTCTAGATGTACACTCTGTAGGTTAGGTAGGATATTTTGATTTCATACGTATGGGTCGATTATAAACTATTAAGACTATAGACCCTATGGGGACTCTATATGTAGTGAGTTCTAATATGAAACAAAGGTTCTGGAATTTTGAAGAATTTTTCTATAGTTTTGTAGGATAGTGCTCCCGATGCTCTGAGACACATATTTGGGAGAGATGTTTAAACTTAATATGAATACATAGCTGATATTTGGATTCCTGACGGAGCAATGAGTAGTATGTATTTGTTTTCTTTTGTCATCAGTAATCTCCTCTTTATGTGTAATCATCTTTCATGCTATTCTTCTTTGATGGTTTGTGTAATGTAGCTACCCGTGGTCTACAATTTTATTCATGAATTCGTGTTTATATAATGCTCATGCGTTAATGCTCATGTATTAATCTTGCTGCACTCCCTTAATTCTTGCTCCATGAACCTATTTTTTTGTCCATATATAATTCACATTCATTTCCTCTGAGTTGATAGGGGACAAATTCTTAAATATCTTAAGCTTGCCTCTCGTGGGCTCCTTCTTTGTTCTCTCTCAACACCTCTTCATATTTTAAGATTTTATTTATTGTTTTATACTTGGCCCATTTAAAATCCATCATTTTCACAGCCTCTGAGCCCTCTCACAGTATAATGAATTCACATGAATCGACTCCAAGGTCTTCTCAATCCATGAACCACCAAAACCATTGTTCTCTTATTCCAGATTTTTTCAGAGGCATTTCATATAATTGTTCAAATTCAAGCTCTGATTTCTAATATGTCCTAGGCACTAGTATTTTGCAACTCAAGGTTCTCTCTAGGAGCTAAAACATATTTTTGGTGTTGTTTCCAGGGACATTAATGAAGAAATATTTTCTCCAGATACGAAATTATCTTCACCCTTCAATTAGGTGATTACGAAGGGTTGAGAGTTGTACATTCCTCACCTTGGCAACTCCACTATAAAATAGTCCTAATCAGAAG
This sequence comes from Pinus albicaulis, assembly GCA_034641835.2. Lineage (NCBI taxonomy): Eukaryota > Viridiplantae > Streptophyta > Pinopsida > Pinales > Pinaceae > Pinus > Pinus albicaulis. The sequence goes on along the minus strand of CM076577.1, from coordinate 1,003,692,512 downwards.
TAATCTTCTCTTTCATTAGGTCTCACACTAGATTCAGATCCACCATCTACCTCCACCTATAAATCAGATGGTTGTGCCGAGTTTCCTTTTAAACAAGTATGCCCCCTTGGTCCTCCCTCGGCGTATAAATGACATGCCGCAAGACTATCTAGAGCGGTTGCCTTGGTTCACCGAAAAATATATTCTGCGTAGAAACATGTTGAAAACTTATATGCTTTTTCTGAGAATGTAACTGTAGAGCACTTAGATTTTGTATGAAGGATTTTCGTCCAATCCTTGGAGGGAGAAGGAAATGGTTCAAGTCTCTAGCCAACAACACAATCCACACTTGGGAAGAAATAGAAAATTTCTTCACATTGAAATGGGATAAAAGAGGGACCATGGATATGTCCTCACAGAGTTCAACGCTCTTAAAAAGATACACAATGAGGATGTAACATAATTCATAAATAGGTTCAATAAGCTCTATAATAATATTCCTATTGGAATAACGCCTCCCCAAGCAACTGATAAGGTGGTCTTCACAGGAGATTTTTATCGAGAGTTTGGGTTCACCTTAAGAGAAAGAAGATCCACATCTCTGGATCAGATCCAGACTGATGCATTGGAGGTAGAAGCCAACCTTGATTCTACTAGTAAGTTCAAGGGGAAGAAAAAACATGAATCTAGAAGAAAGAAGGGGGAGGAGGATTCTACCTCAAATTAGGAGAGGGAATCACAGGAGTATAGACTTGAAGAAATGAACAAGATGATAAAGAACCTCTAAAATAAGTTGGTTAAGCTTGAATTAGAGGCCAAGAATTCCCCTGCTTATTCCAACCAAATGATTCCTAACCAGGGGTTTAATCCTCAATATCGGAGGCCCCCTCTGCAGTTGTTGCAATAGGCCGAGGAAGTCACAGACAACCAAGAAGATCAATTCCTCGCCTACTTTGATGATGAGGAGGGTGACCCCATAATGCAAGGGGAGAAGGAAGAAGAAGAAGTCCCTCCAATGGATCAGGATATTGACAGTTACTGTAGGAAGTTCGTGAATTTCATGCACGCTCAAATCCACAAGAAGTATGACCTCAGGTCCTCCAGAAAGAGAACCTGAGGGAAAGAAAAAAATGAAGAGTTGATATCAAGAGAACAAAACCCTCCTAGTCCTACTAGTAAAGGGAAGAAGTTATTGGAAGAGTCAGCCCCTCATAAGGCCACTACATCGACTTCCAAAAAGCAGGGAGTTGATCCTCCCAAGGATAAGAAGTCTTCATTATACCCTTGAAACCACCCGAACCTCCTAAAGAGCAGTTCGAAGAAGCCATCACAGAAAAAGAGCCCACTCCCTTCAATCTCTGCGAAGAACAACCCATGGTGGTTTTTGGACTGAATATAGAGAATTAGCTTCTAGACTATGCTGAAGAAAAGGGAGGTGAGATTACCCTCCATGAAAACGGGGAAGAGTGGAAGTGTTTCCTAGGGGACAACACTAAAAATAAACAACGGTCTGGTGATCTGGAAACGGAGGCAACAGAGCTTAATTGTCTAGATCGACAAGAACATCCTCAGCAAGAAACATTTCCTTCTAAGTTTAAGGACCAAGGACATTTGCATGATGAAGGTCATCTCTCAAATTCTCTTTCAGTACAAGATAAAAGTTAAAAATTGGTTTGAGAGTCTTCCAACCGCTAACATGAGCATTTTTCATCAATTCATGCAAGTTTTCCTAGGTCGATGGGTAATCATGGGAAATGTATTTATTATCAGAGAAGAGTATGGACATTTGAAAAGACATTATGGGGAGATAGTACAATATTTTTCAATGAGGGTAAATAAGAAGTATCATTCAATGCTCGCTGATATAAGGCCACCCCTAGGAGTACCTCTACTGCAACACCCCGATGCCTTAAATCCAGAGGTGGCATTCCAAGTAAAAGAAATAGACACTACAATCCTTAAAGAAATACTAAATATTGCAGTTGATGTGGAGGTGAACCTATTGAAGAGAGAGGAAAAATTTAAAACTGAGTAAGAATTGACTCTGTTTGTTTCTCCTCCACCTTTATGCCTTAATTCCTCTGATAAAATGCAAACATGTTCTGAGTTTTTTGAAGACATGGAAAACACATGTACAATACCAAGTTAAGAGGTTGGATTGATAGGGTCAGAATATTCAGAAATAGGTCAAGTATATTTTGATATGGTGGTTGTCTATATTGAAAAATGATTCATCATAGGGCCATCATAACTTCCCAGGATTGTTGTTCAGGTTTAGCAAGCCCCTTGTAATGAAGACCAGTCTAGGGATTCCTATCAAATACCAGTAACAGGTTTGCTCCTGAGTTTGGTGGAAAATAGTGAAAGAACAAAATTATAAGAGCAGTTGATTTCTTGGTTACACTGGCATTATTGTATCATTTAGAACATTAGTGATTCCAGCAGATTAGGGTAGGTAGGTGTGAAAATAATCTCAGTGTTATGAGCTCCTTTCCAGTTTAGTTTCTGATTTCTTTGTAGTTTTTAGTTCAAGTGTTTCAGTTTCCAGTTTCAACATAGTTCAAATTTCGGCATTCAAAATTTTCAAGGTGCGACAATGATTTCTATTTTGTATAGTTATTGGTGCACAACTTAGTTGTAGTTCCAATTCAGGCTTATAATATGCATTTGCGACTCCATTAGCCCAATAAGGCACATGCATTCAGGTTTGCAGGTTATCAATGCACTAAAAAACAACATGTTGTCCGCAGATGGAGCCAATGTTGGCTTGTGACTGCACACAAAGTGGAGAAGGATAAAGGAAGGCATATCCTAACTATCAAAGAGCCTCAAGGGAACCAATCTGCATTTCAGTTCAACAGAAAGGGGAAAGTGTAGCTGATAAGTTTTAATGTTGAGAAAACTTCATATCTGCCCTCCTTCATCTCATCTATCCTCTTTACCTTCATTTACCCACGCTTACCCTTCACTTTCCCTTTTTTAAAGTCTCGCGTTATGTTTATTCATTTGCAACACCACTCCCCAAAAGTTATAATATTTACATCTTAAGTCTTACCTAAACTTATCTTGCCGCCAATGTGACTTGGTGGGACTCATCCAACCTTGATACACCACCCAAATCCACATGAAAACCCTCATATTCCACACTTTCCTTACTTGTCTCCATTTCATACTTTGCGGTGACTGGCGCGTCACATATAGTATATTGCACAATTTAAAACTTACATTTTAAGCGCCCGCAGAGTTTTTGTTTAAGTTATGATGCGGTTGGGTCCCACTTTCCCTCCACGTCACCTCCCCACCATCACACATGGCTCCTCACAACTTTTAACAGTTACCACTCGCTTCTCCCAGCTAACTCTTGTGACTTGCAATCTATGGCCGTGGTCCCACCACTGTCCATGCCACCTCAACTCCTCCCTGCACTTTTCCCATCACAGGTTTTAATGCTTAACCTCTGCTTGCTTGCATGTAAACTTTGCGATGTACGATTTGTGGTCGGGTCCCACTTTCCTCCACGTCACTTCATTTCTCCCCGCGTTTTGTACTTTTCACCGTTTAGGTCTTATCTCTACTTCTCCATGGTAAATATTTGTGACTGCGATTCGGTTTGGCCCCACCATAATACTTCCACTCCACCCCAATACACTCGGTGGTCCTTAAAACATTTTGGACCCCCTGACCTTCTAAATTTAACTATGGGGGCGTGTGGGGGGGGGGGGGGGGGGTCCAAAATAGGCATATTTCATTACCACCCACTCCTCCACATGCTTTCCTCCCATCATTTCGCACCCCCGCTCTCTGATATCGCTTACCACTTGAGACCCCCTTTGATATTGCTTACCAGTGGCGGTTTATTCAGTTTGCTCAGAATTCCTCCACTAAATATTCAGGTGTATGCAGTACAATTGGCCACTTCACAATGGATTGAGTGGAAATCATAAGACTGAGGGAGTAGAGGCTTTCAAGTAACAAATGGAATCATATGATGACAACGAGCCTGCCCACCTATGACCCCTCCTCGCCATACCATTTGAAGGCTCCCATAATTGGCCTCCATGATCAAACACGTCTATGATGTTTACTAATTGATTTTAACATTTTGATGGTGAAATACCAATTTTACCCATTCCTGTTTTAATTCTCTCCATACAGAAATAATTCCTAGATGTACGCTCTGCAAGTTAGGTAGGATATTTTGATTTCATAGGTATGGGTCGATCATAGATTATTAAGGCCATAGACCCTTTGGGGACTCTATATGTAGTGAGTTCTAAGATGAAACAAAAGTTCTGGAATTTTGAAGAATTTTTCTGTAGTTTTGTATGATTGTGCTCCATGTTCTCTGATACACATATTTGGGAGAGCTGCTTAAAATCAATATGAATACAGAGCTGATATTTCGATTCCAGATGGAGCAATGAGCAGTATGTATTTGTTTTATTTTTTCATCTGTAATATCCTCTTTATGTTTAATCATCCTTCATGCTATTCTTCTTTGATGGTTTGTGTAATGTAGCCGCCGGTAGTATGAAATTTTATTCACGAATTCATGTTAGTATAATGCTCAAGTGTTAACACTCATGTATTAAGCTTACTGCACTCCCTTAATTCATGCTCCATGAACCTCTACTATTGTCCATATCTCATTCATATTCATTTCCTCTAAGTTCATAGGGGACAAATTCTTAAATATCTTAAGCCTGTCTCTCGTGGGTTCCTTCTCCATTCTCTCTCAACACCTCTTCATATTTTAAGATTTATGTTCATTTTTTTATACTTGGCCCATTTAAAATCCATTGGTCTCATAGCCTCTTGAGCCCTCTCACAATATAAGAAATTCACAAGAATCGACTCCAAGGTCTTCTCAATCCATGAACCACCAAAACCATTGTTCTCTTATTCCAGATTTTGTCAGAGGCATTTCATACAATTGTTCACATTCAACCTCTGATTTTTAAGATTTCCTAGGCATTGGTCTTTTGAAACTTAAGGTTTTCTCGAGGAGCTATAACAAATTATTTGTAGTCCACTGGCCTGAGTTATTGTGAGTTGGAGCCTTTGATTTTCAGTTTCTAGAGCTTTCTTTTCTACCTCTACATGAGTTTCCCTTTACTCGGATGCCTAGAGTCTGCTCTGCAGAAACAAGATCTCTCTACTCATCCTACTGAAATTCTCTTCTATGGCAACTTTAAAGGAAATTCTGGCTGATTCTATCATTATGGGATTAGTCTTGGTTTCCAGGACTATGTCCTTTTCTGTGGTCACTACGACAGGCTCAACTGGATTTCGTGCAAGGCGTTTTCTCCTTTCCTGCCTAATTTTATGAGTGTACATGTCATAATATAGCCTTGTTAGATCCAGTACATCATCCTCATGTTCCTCCAAGATGCCAAGTTATGAGAGCGATAGGTTTCCCCCTATCATGGGAGTTGTCGGGGGCACGTCAATGTGTGGCAGGTCTATTTGCTCCCAGGTTCCCGAAGGTTGCGACCCACTTCCCCCTTCCTTATCTTCCTATAGCTTCTGATATTCTTCTTCCTTCCTATTCTTCTCCACTTCTTCCTTTTCCTGTTCAAGTTTCATCTTGAGCTCAGCCTCCATTTTTTTTCGTTCTTCTTCCTCCTATTTTTTGCTAGCCTCTTCTACTTGCTTCTTTTTCTGTTCCTCTTTCTGTCATTTCTTCTATTTTTCTTCGTCCAGTTTCTTTTGTTTTTCTTCTTCCTATTGCTAAGCCAAGGCATCTTGGGCCTTCTTGAGTTATTCCTCTCTCCACTTCTGCTCAACTTCTAATTATGCATTAGTTCCTTTGTCCCATCCTTCCTATTGATCCTTGGGAGAACTAATGCTTGTAGTATTCTTGGGCCTTTTGGATTGAGAAGTTGATGCTCCTCCCAAGGGGTATTTTCATTTCAAAGCATCTAATATTTCTTGCAGAGGTTGATTGTCCTAGTGTTGTTCCTCCTAATCTCCATCCAAGTTGGCTTGTCCTTCAGGTGATGCTTCCCTATTGGCATTATACCAATTCTTCACTTGCTCTTCTACGGGGGATTCTATGTGTTGGTAAGTCTAATTGAATTTTTCTCGCTTGCAGTGTGCGGGGATGATCTTGTCAGGGTCATAAGATCGGAAAGACAAGTCCAAGAAGTGGAAAACCTTGATATCTTTTTCTTCTTCATTTATCTATTTTAATTCCTTGACTGTATAGGCACCAATAGTAAGTGAGAGGGTCAGCCATGGTTTCTTCTTTCCCTTGCTTAGTGTCTTAGAGAATATGCTTGTCATTTGGTAGCACACCTCTTGTAATAGTAATTGGTTAGTGACGAACTTGGGAAACACGTGAGGAGACTTGAATGATATTAAGACTTTGATGAAGGTACCTTCTGCGATAGGGAACCAATGAGCTACCTTAACCACCATCTCCATGGAAATTTTGGACATGCAGGGAGGATCCTCATTAAAGATGTGGCAGTAGAGCACAGTAATGAACTTGTCTGAGATGGTGCCCATGTCTTGCTTGTACTTGGTGGCCCAGAACATATTCAGATCTTTGGGGATGGGTTTTCCATGCTTCACATCCCAATTGGGTGCCCAACCCTCAAAATTTCACCATGCGCACACTACATATAATAGGTAGCAAGCCATGTAAAATTCGGATGCACATTCCTCTTCTGGTACCTGGGCCACATATATGTTCTCCCTCGAATTTGACATTAAAATATGTGCCCATTTGAAATGAGTGCCATAGGAAGTGATTGCATATATGAGCAGGACCCATGATCCACTAAAGGTAGGGGCGTCCTTCCTCCCATACATCCTACACAACATAGCTGCGACAAGCCTGTAAAATTTTCTTAGGCCCTCGGTCTTGTACTCCTGATCCTTTTTTCCTTTGAACTTTTCAGGGTCCTCCCACCAACCCTTCAAGGTCTCTGGTATTGGCACATCATGTGTGGCAATCCACTGAGCATTGAAAGACTCTTCCCTAGCTGGGAGTGAGTAGTACACATTCGCTTCTTTCCTAATCAGCTTGGAAAATGGTTTTCCTGCGTGATCCTAGATAACCCAAAACTCTGATTCCACCTTCTAGAGGATCCATTCGATTACTTCTACGCATGGGAAGATAGGCAGGTGAGCACCCACATAGTGAATTTTAGATCTCTTAACCTGAATTTATACCTGACGATCTGCCAGGTCCTCCGAGAATTCCTTCTTTGTGAATTCTTGGTAGATTTGAGACCATGACATCTTATCCCCCTTCCTGAAAACATAGGCGTTATCTCCATAGATGGGTGGCTATGGAGGAATGTCTATTTCTGATAGCTCTACTTCAGGGCTTTTGTTTCTCCTTCGAATTGCTGGAGGCCCCATATCACTAGAGGCTGACGAGATAGAGAGACACTCAAGCTCAGCTTCAATGTAACCTGGCATATTCAAAAAACAATCCCACGATAAGACAGATGACATGAAAGAAAAAGAAACTGAATGTACTAACTAAGGCTTTGGCTGCTCATGATAAGTCACTGCGACCAGTGTTGGTCGCAACACCTTGGGTTGGAGAGATTGCGACTTTGCAACTTAGACATGAGGTTGCAAGGTCGCAAAGTCGTGCCTGTATGACCAATCCCAACTTTCCGACCCTACGACTTGACAACTTAGCGACTAAGTTGCAAGGTTTCAAAGTTGTGATTGTGTGGGTTTTCAAAACTTTTCAACTTTGTGACTCAACAACTACGAGACGAGGTCGTGAGGTCGTAAGGTCGCGCTAGGGTTTTCGAAAGAAAAATAGGCGGTCGCAACTCGCGAGGAAAACATGAAAAACAAGGGGGGGAAATCTAAGTGAGGAGAATGGATTAGGGTTGATGGGCTCACAGGAAGGCCAGGGAGGGGTGCCCACAATGGCAGGAGGAAAATGAGGGATTAAAGTGGTTTCAGTCCTAATGGTTAAACGAGGCGCAGGGAAACCCTAGCTGGAGTAATAGTGAGGACTCAGGATGGAAACTAGGGGATAACTAAGGCAATTAATAACCTAGGTTAGGGGCAGGTAGGGCTTCAGCCAAGAAAATAAATTGTAGGAGGTTTCAGTGACTTACCTGGGAAAAATCTCACTCTGATTGGCTCATCAGAGGCTTCGTTTACTCATTCGTGCTAGTCGAATGTGACCTACGCGATCGTTTTATTTATAAAGAGGTCTCACGTGCGGTCATTAATTCAGGTTGCAAGGTCACAAACCCAAATCAATTTGGTAGATATGTGAACTTGTAAACTTGCAACCTGGTGATCTTACAAAGTTTCTGGGTTGCAAGGTCGCATAGTAGCAAAGGTTAGATTCCAACATAGTTTGCGACCTGGCGACCTGGGTCAGGTCGTAAGGTCGCTAAGTCGGAACTTGCTAAACTTTGAAAGAAGAGTCGATTTACGACTTTGTGACTTTACTTAGAAAAATTGAAGCCATCTCATGGTTTTTGGATTAGCTCCCTAAGGAGAGTTGTTTAAGGTCCATGGTGCAAGATGGAGTGAGCTTGTCTTTATCAACAGTAAAAGGGGCTCTAAAATCTCAAACTAGTGCAAAATTTGGGAGGGTGTTGTAGCGACTACAACAATTGGTGACTCCACTGGGGAGAGAGATAATTGTACAAAATTGAATGCATGATTCCGGGAATGAATAAAAACCAATGTTTTTAACTCCACTATTGGATCTGATGGAAACTCATGTGTGTTACCATTATGAATATTATGTCCTCATGTACTTGCTATGATTTGTGACTGATTAATCTACGTTTTTGTTCGTGTATCATTTATATGTTTAAGCTCTTTGGATGTATTAATGATATGTGGATGTTTAGCACAAGGACATGTTAATAACTTAGTTGTTGATATTTCCTTAATCTTTTGGAAACACGCTTAAGGAATTCAAGGGTGTTTTTACCATAGTGAAATGTTTCTCTTCTAGTCAAATAAGTCTCTGTATGAGTATGAACCTAATGATGTGTTGCTAACAATACTTTCTTTGGCTACATGCTTTAAATCTCGCTTTGATATTTATAATGTTTCATTTTCAGGAGAACCTGTCGACCATTCATTTCGTATCGTTCAAGTAGCAGTGTATTCTCTCATTCTCAAAATACACCTCCATCTGAGAAAGGGCATATCTTTCACCAATTCAACGATAACTGGGCCTACACACCGGACGAGATCTCTACAACAAAATATATAGGGTATAGTTGGGAATTTATACCGCGGAGATCCCCTTACTATTGGAAAAGAATTTTCCCCGTCAACAGTATGTCAGACAATTAATCTTTGGGTTAATTTGTGTTAGTTCATTGGTTATTAGAGTCCAAGAAACTTGGGGAACTGATTCCATAATTTATTGATGTATTTATATATGTACACATTGTACATCATTGTTTGAGACATTCATTCATTAGGGGAATTTTGAGGTCTAAAATGGTCCTCCTAAGGAAATTATAAAATAATAGTGGAAAAAATAAAATAAGATTAGATTACGTCATCAAATTTTAGAGGGAAAAAAGAAAAACTACTTTTTCAACTCGTATTTTCAACTTATCTCCCTATGGGTTTACTCAAATTTCAAGCGGGAATAATTGTTGAATGCATAATTTGATTCTTAATCCAAATAGTACCCATGTTTCATAATTTGGATGAAATTTTCTACATGAAAAATAAGAAATACATGAAAAATGTGATTGAAATCACGTTTTTCATGTATTTCTCATGTTTCGTGTAGTAGAGTCCATCAAAAGTATGCAACATTGGTACTCCTTGGATGAGGAATTAAATTTTGCATAGAACGAGCACTCCCACTCGAAATTTGAGTAAAAAATTGAGGAGATAAGTTTAAAATACTAGTTCAAAAAGTAGTTTTATTATTTCTTATTATTTTTACTTTTTTACCCCAAAAATGTTGAATCTTTCCCCATGGTTGAAATCATCATCTTGAATCCTATTGGTTCTTATAAAGTAAATTTTGGTTGTAAATTTTTTTTAGGAGGCGCATTTTAGACCTCAAAAGTTCTCTAATGAATATAAACTTGAGTTTGTTTTGATTTTGTGTGTCTTACAGTGGTATCAGGGTGGGTGAAATGCTTTGTTAAATGAGAGCGAAGGTTAATTTGCTCAATTGAATAGATGGGCCACTAGTTTTGTGGCCAACGAGAGGGAGTTTACACATATGGCAAGGAGATAATATGTTCATGGATGCTTTCATTTTTCCTGTTTGTTTGAAGACATTATTGTTGTATACGAACAACACGAAGGAGAAAACCGAGTCACCCGAGATTGTATATGCCCCAGGAGTTCTGAGCAGCAGTTCTGAATTGTATGTATTCTTCTACGCCATTTCCTGCACTAGATTTCTTGCAGATGATTGGCTATTTTTTATTTCCTTGTCAATAGCTGCTAGCCACCCATTGTTTTTCCAGATAGAGTTTGACAATAAATGAAGACAGATATCGATGTGATATAAATTCTGTCAAGTGATTTCAGTGTTTGGACTCGTAGGAAACCTGCAAGAATCTATGGTGCGATGAAGTGGTGGGATTTATTGGATAGAAATTCTTGGGTGTATTATGCGAATTATGGTTTCAAGATTTAAAATCCCACTGATGTTTGATATTTCATCCAGTAAAGGATGTTGTTGTTCGTGTGTTGGATGATGTTGAAGTTTTGAGAACCGGTTGAAACTACGGTAAATCTGACATCCATTGAAGAAAATTGAGTGGTTTCAGTGAAGGTAATTGTAGCAGTTATTGAAGAAGATTGAGTGGTTTCAGTTAAGGTAACTGAAAATAGAGAAAGAAAAATTGAATGCAGATATTGTCGTGATTGTTGGTATAAAAAATCATTGGTGAAGAAAGCACCATCGATTTGTCAAAGAAATTGCAGTGAATCAATGGTTTTGGAAGGTATGGTGATGCAATACTACTCTAAATACTTTTCTTAATATCAATACCCTAATGGTTAAGCTTGTGTACGAGTATTTAAACAAATTTCTGAGACAACCCTTGTGACTTCTTAAAGGGTAATTCAATTACATCATGTGTGGTTGGATTTAGATTCTTACATTTGAGTTTGGATTTGGTTCTAGTAGATAAGTTATTTTTCACGATAAAAGAATTTTAGGAGAACTTTATGCTCATTCAACATTAAATTTGAACATTGAGCATGACTAATAAAAAATTACATGACGAGCCATTCCAATAATTTTGTAAGATAATTTTGGCAGGATTGAAAGCAGAGTTTTGGTAGATGTGCAGTACAATGTTGCCTCTTCCTATATTGAAAGTAGTTATAAATCATTTTTTGGTATATTAAATATCATGATTTCACATGGGTCAAAGGTTTGATGAGAGTTAAAATCAGATTTTAAAGGAGATTTTTAATAGGCACTAAGATTATTAGATAAGAATTAAAATAAAATTTTAAAGGAGATTTTTAATGTGGCATCAAGATTTAATGAAGTTTTATTTAAAAATAAAACCTTGGAGTTAGTTTATTTGTAGTATGAAAAACTTGACATTATATTGTCATAGCATTTTCTTAGAGGGATAAGAAAATTGACATATTCAAAAGTGGGTTTGAGTATAAAATTTGTAGTGCATATATTTTTGTTTGCTCATTGGTTGGTATTTCTCTTAGTGGACTTCCCATGGAAAGTTTTGAATTTTTGAAGTTTTTTGTTACATGCTATGATTTTTATTGTTGATGGGCGCATGATCGGTTGAAACTGACACTGGGTTAATTCATTGAAAAGTGTGTATTAGGTGCATTTTCGGTGGTAGCCAACACCCTTTTTTTGAGTTGATTACAAGTTTAATTTGAAACTGCACTCGAGAAAATGGCCAAACTAAATGATTTAGTATAGTTATTAATAAATTTAATGCTATCTACTATCCATAATGATGTCCAATTCAACAAGGACATGCTATGTGACATCTAATCATGTTTGCAAAATGCTAAAAGAAAAATTAAATTTTTGGAGTTAGAGTCGCAGTTATAGCGAGAAGAACTTCAAAAGAAAACTTGTGATTGTGAACTGGTGTTTGTTCAGAACAACAATTTGTTTGAGCCTGATCATCAGTCAAAGAATGGTCAGAGAAATGAAGTAATTTCAGGTGAAATTTTGGATGCAGTTAGAATTTTTGATGTGAAACATGTTATAATACCATGGGAAGATATTACACATAATAAATAGAGAACTGGTGTGGGTTATAACAATTATGTATCTTTTCACATTCCTAATTTCGCTAAACCTATAAAATTTCTAAGTGTAGGCTTTTTTGATGTTGTAGTTCCTGAAAACATTGATAAATGCCAACAATGTAACAGAGTTGGACATGTGAAAGATAGGTGTTTTGATCTTCATCCATGCGAGCATTATGGAAATAAAAATCACCAGTCAAACAGATGTTCCAAAAAGAAGAGCATTGCAAGAGAGAAGCTAATTTTTGGATGGATTGCTTCTTGGGAATGGACGAAAGCGGTCAATAAGATCTACAAATCATATCGAAGAATTTGTTCGAGAGTGAAGAGTCTTGCAATGATGAAGAATATTTCTTGCCTTGTATCTGACAAGGGGGGATTTTTTGGTGTGTGGTCTGCTACAGGTTCGAGTTCAAGATGTCAAGTGAGCCGGATTCAGAGATCCACATCCTGAGCCACAACCTGTACCTATTAGAGCCAAATTTTTGAGACTTCAGTGAGCACTTCTAAATTCGGAATTGTTCGAGGAACTACTGTGAAATTTCCAGAGTTTGTGGTCATCTTAAAACCACATTTTTTGTTTTTAGAACTACTATGTAGGTTCCAAAATTAGTGTTGGTTAAGACATTGAGTTCTCCCATTTTCAATTTGTGGTCATCCTTAAAAACCATTTTTGAGAGACATTAAGCTCTTGGTTGAGATGCAATTTTTGCATTCTAAGATCTCATTCTTGGACTTTGGTATATCTCTTCGGATTAAGGGGGGAATGTTAGAAAACTAATCCTCAGGTTAGTTTGTGTTAGGTAATTGATTATTAGAGTCCAAGAAACTTGGGGAACTGATTTAACAATTTTTTGATGTATTTATATGTGTACACATTGTACATCATTCTTTGAGACATTCGTTAATTTAAAGTTGAGTTTGTTTCCATTTTGTGTCTTACAGTGTAATTATGTTTTTCACTCTCAAAACAAAAAATAAAATATTATATAAATATAAAATAAATTCTATCTATAATAAAAAGGAAAAAAATAATAATATGAATTAATATTGGGGTAAAACCAAGAAGTTGGGTTACACTTTTGTGAGAATCGGGGGCAGAAAATTCATTTTCCCAACATTTCGACCAAAATTTCAATATTAGTTCAGCCGAAATAATTTTTTTGTTTACATTGACGGCGTATTGAAGGCATGGGAAAACAGATTTGTGGTCGGAGATAGGAAAAGCAACAACCAAAGTTTGGTCAAAAATTTAAAATAATTCGGATGGACTTTTATTTATAAATATATCGACCCACAAACCTGAAGAGGTTTCGAGCTGATTACCGTTGTCGCAACTGTGTTTTTTGTATGGTGTGTTTGTTGTTTGTTGTTGTAGGGTATTGGTGTTATGTAGGGGTGAGGAGGTGAGAAATTTGTTGGTGTTCTGTTGTTTATTTTTTTGTGAATTTTTTAATTGTTGTTCGAATGTTTTAATTTTATTGCTCTATTTTTTTGTTTGTAGGTAATTTGTAATCCGCATCCTCCACGACATCTTCGGCGATATCCTACTTCTCTCGTCCTTTCGACCTCGACGTCTTCGGCGATCTCCTGCCTCATCTTCTCGCTGCAACCTCATCTCCGAATTTCCAGGTAGACAAAAATCCTCCTCTGTTTTTAGCAAGGAAAAGAAAAGAAAACAATTTCTTGTTTCTCTCATACCACCAATCGTAATAAGCATATTGATATTGCTTACTCCAATGCTCATCGCACTATCTCAAACTTTGATTATAAAGGTTACAATATGTGTCCCCATAAACTAGTAGAGTTGATGTTAGTTCTGTCCCTCCAACATCTGACATGGTTGTAAATTACCCATCATGGATACTGTGGTTTAAAAATTCATACCATGTTAACCTTCTAAAAATTAATATTTTTCATGAACTGCATATAAATATGTAAAGGGTTCATATCAGCATAATGTCATGATGCCATTTGCCTCAAAATAATTGATCTCAATGGGATATCTAATTCATAATGAAAAAAGTTCAAATCATCAGAATACAATATTAAGCATCTTGATAAGAAAAATAAGTTATTCATGAGATTGCAGGATAGTGAATGGGTGAATGAATCTAAATTTAGGCTTTGTCTTAAAACTACAAATTGCGAGCAATGACTAAAATACTCCAAAAAAAATAGTTAGAGATAAACACCAGCTAGAAGTTCAAATTCAACCTAATGGCCTATGAAGTTCATGTGGACAAAAAATCAAACTATTGGAATGCAATGGTAAGCATCTCGATAAGCGGAGGAAGATATTCATTCAATTGAAGGAAAGATGAAGGGCACACCAATTTGAATTTAGGCTTTGGCATAAAAATACAACTCGCAAACAATGACTATAAAAATTCTCTAATCTAAAACAGATAGAGACATACCTCTTAGAAGTTTCAATTACGTTTGTTTATTATTAATTATTATCATACTTGGATCATGAAGATCTATTGAACCAATATAATAATATAATCTAAAGTTTGTATTTTTTCCATACAATTTAGGATTTTTATCATCACTTTCTGTAGTCCGTCGAACTTTTCAATTGCCAGTAATTCTTGAAGATAGTTGTTTATTGTTAAGTTAATTTCTATCATCTTTACTGCGAATAGGTAAATATTAGATAAGATAATTTTATTAATTCCCAACAAATGATCACAAAAAGTAGGTCAATCTAACAAAAAGAGTACCAAGTGTGAGTGAGAAAGCAACTCCTATATCAACACTAGGAAAGCCAAGAGTAAACATTTTTCATTTCCAACATTCTGTTCATTTTATAAATGCATTTTATTTTCCCAATGGTTTTGGAGGCAGGCCACGCCATTTCACAGTGCAAGTTGTGAAAAGTAGTTCATGTCTTGAAGATATCCATTTTGTGTTGTAGTGTTTTCGGGTATGTAGCATCCATGTTTTTCATTTAGACGTTTCGATCCAAACCACCGTGGTTCATCTTCAGGAAAAAGGTCCATGAGTAAGTAAGATCTCACATGAGGTTTACTTACTCATGGATTCTTTTCCTGAAGATGAACCATTGTGGTTTGGTTCGAAATGTCGAAATGAAAAACATGGATACGACATACCTGGAAAACACTACAACACAAAGTACTAATCACAAAAGTCTAAAATCTACGATATCCATTTTTCTATTCAAATGATTCTTTTGTCTATGATGGTCGTCTAGTTTTGAATGGATATAACCTTTGTATCATTGTAACTTACATTATTAAAGGATTATTTCAAGATTCCATAAATAATATTTTAATCTTTCTTTCATATTTTTTTTCAGTGCCTCTCAATCAAGCTAGGAAGTTACAGAAATAAAAACCTTTTTATCAAATCATATAGGAACTTAGGAATAACTGCAACATTATCCTGTAGATCTCCAACTTAAACAAAATCAATAATATGCTATCTTATTTATGGAACATTCAGTACTTGATGATAAGTCCTCTTAATATTATTTATGCTTACAAATTTACTATAAATACCATGCTTAATATTTGGAATTGTGATGATTATTAGCTCTAAATATTCATCAATTTCTGACAACATTTATTTTAGTCAATCTAGTTATCTACGATCATTATGGAATTTCCCCTCCGTTTGGATATTAATGTGCTAAAAGAAAACAAGAAGCAAAATTAATAGGTATGTTGTCAGGCAGTCTCTAGATGTATCTGCTCTTCAAGTTTTTTTCAGGCAACATACAGTAGATTTGTCATCCTCTGTAGAATAAGCCACATGGTACATTTATTGTTAGTTTTTTCCCTCCAACATCTGACATGGCTGTAAATTACCCATCATGTCCAATAATATTAAGAAATATAAAAAATAAAAACCTTTTTATCAAAACATATAGGAACTTAGGAATACCTGCAACATTATCCTGTAGATCTCCAGCTTCAACAGAATCAACAATATGTTATCTTATTTATGGAACATTCAATACTTGATGATAAGTCCTCTTAATCCTATTTCCAAATGGCATGATTCTCAATATCCTCTTTTATTTCATTAGAAGCCCCATGGCATTGGTCCAAGATATATGATTATTAATTTTATTTAATAATCATCACATTCCTTGGTACTTACAATATTTTGGGTTTTGTTAAATACTTTTTTACATCACTTCATCATTGGAAACTAGTTCAATTCTTTTGCAAGGATCAAGAAATACACAACAGTGATCTTTTGCAAGAAGCACTTCCTATGCCATCATTTCATTCTCTCCTAACCAAATTAGTTACAATCCAATTTTATACCAATGGTTCCACAATCATTGCATTTCAACTATTAAACAAAATACATCAGTACTCTTAACAATTTAAGGGATTTTTTTTTTCATGTAGGCATTAATTTTTTATTTTCTAGATGGCCAAGCACCATAATTGGATTTTCTCAACTTCTTGTTCTCAATGTTTCTATTTATTTAACTAGTTTTGTGTTACAAGTACCTGGTTCAAATACTAATATTAGTTTCTTATGCTTACAAACTTACTATAAATAACACAAATGAATGTGGAGATACATAAACCTTTATGTATTGAATCCTTATGTTATATGAAACACAACTAAAATGCAGTGAGAAACAATGACCAACATTAATATATAAACATCATCTGGTATGCTCAAATGCAAATACTAGGAAACAGAAGAAGCATTAGGCATTTCTCAATCTTCCCCAAATTTTCTATTGCATTTCAAGCTGATTTTCTGGACTGGTAGAGCTTATTATACATACGAGCAGATCAAGCAGTGCACAATGGATTAAGAAGATCATAAATTCCAATAATTCATCATGCATGTCATGCATTTCTTCTAAATTATCCTTTACAATATTGGTCCAAGCTATAGATCTAGCTCTAGTACCTTTTCTATACAATTTTCTTTTTAGAAAGGTATCAGCGCATCAAAATTACCTACCCAAACAATGTTATTTGATTTTTGTTAGCTATATGCAATATTCACAAATGTTTTCTGAGATTAGACCTTCAAAATATACCGCAAATTCTGAAACAGTTCGCCCTCCAATTGTTGCCAAGGAAATGTTTCTTAACATTGTCTTTCATGTTAAGAATAAAGGAAATCAATTGTGATTTTATATCTCATGTTGTACCTTGAGTAACTTCTTTCTTAATTGTAGCTTTATCACTGGTCTTTGCTTCCTATTGTAATATTTAAAGTTTTCTTGTAATATTTAAATTAGCCCAATGTATTTTATTAATGTACCTAAATTTACACCTTCCATTATGCTTCTAATCTTGTAAAATGTTAAAAGTGCAGTTTTTATGATGTAATGGATATTAATAATCTAGATTATGTACAGTGATATGATGATAGTGTAGGTTGATGTTCAATTTGTAAAATTATTGTACATGTCAAGGATGAATGATAGTACAAGCCAAAAATGACATTATTATAAATTATTAAATAGTCTGTTAGGTGCTAAATCATACTTCTTATTAAGGACATAACTAATGCAAGATGAAAATTCATTTTTAATGTTCTTAGCCTATTTATAGATGTCAAAGTAGAGTTTTCTAGATGTATTTCTCCCATAAATTTCAAGGCAAACCATGTACATGTCATTTCTCCCACAAACTCATCAAGGTGTGACTTTTGACATAACTTCATCAACCACTACCACTAGTTGTTTTAGTAAGTGCATAAAATAATTTTGCAAACCATGTACATGTCATTTCTCCCACAAAATCATAAAGGTGTGACTTTTGACATAACTTAATCAACCACTACCACTAGTTGTATAAGTAAGTGCAAACCGCTACCACTTTAAGGCAAACCGTGTACATGTGTCATTTCTCCCATAAAATTTTAGGAAACATTTAGGGCATGTGTCATTTCTATGTCATTTATATGTCATTTCTCCCATAAACTATAAGGTGATGCCATTTCTCCCATATACTATAAGGAAAACCGTGTACATGTCATTTCTCTCTTAAACTCTAGGCAAGGAAAACATTAAGGCATGTCATTTCTAGATGTGGTTTTTCCCATAAAATTTAAGGCAGACTTTGAGACAAACCATGCACATGTCATTTCTCCCACAAACTCAAGGCTTTCTCCTATTAATTCAAGGCAAACTTTAAGGCCTAAAAACCGAACCTAAAGTAGTTAAACTTCCATAGTATTTTAGTCTGTCTGTTGAGTGTTAAATTCTACAATTTCTAAAGGCAAAGTCTGTAAAGGCCCAAGTAGCCTCTAGATCTCATCTTTTCTCAAAGGTGACATATCCAGTAAATGCCCCTACAGTCAATCTCTGGAACAAATCTAAATAGCAGTTTTTTATTGTAATATCTATTTATGTACATGCCATATCTCCCATAAACTTTAAGCCATTTTCTAGTGTTTTTGGAATCATGTACATGTAATTTCTATGTCATTTCTCCATAAAATTTAAGGAAAAATTTAAGGCAAACTATGTACATACATGTCATTTCTCCCATTTCTCCCATAAATTAGTAAGTGCATAAAATAATTTTTCAAACCATGTACATGTAATTTCTCCCACACACTTTAAGGCAAACTTTAAGTCAAACCATGTACATGTGTCATTTCTCCCATAAAATTTTAGGCAAACTTTAAGGCATGCCATAATCTAGAACATATCTGAATAGAAGTTCTTCATTGTAATATCCATTTTTGTACATGCCATTTCTCCCATTAAATTTAAGGCAACATTTGATAGTGTTTTTGGAACCATGTACATGTCATTTCTATGCCATTTATCCCATAAAATTTAAGGCAAACCATGTACATACATGTCATTTCTCCCATTTCTCCCATAAATTTTAGTAAGTGCATAAAATAATTTTGCAAACCATGTACATGACATTTCTACCACACACTTTAAGGAAAACGTTAAGGAAAAACATGTACATGTGTCATTTCACCCATTACATGTGTCATTTTTCCCATAAACTTGTTGGAAATGTTGTCATTGATGGAAAAGGAGATGACAAATGAGGAGCACCTGAAACATCAGCCAAGGAGAAAAGGAAGAAAAAAGAGAGGTAGCAGAGACAAAAAAAAGAGAAGTAAGGGAGCAACATCAGTCAAAGAAGTAGCAGAGGCAGCAGAGAGAGCATAAGACAAGTAGCAGAGGCAGCAAAGAGAGCAGCATAGATAGCAAAGAGGCAGAGATAGGCACAGCGAAGGCAGAGGCAAAGGCAGTAATCGTTTGTATATAATGAAGGCGGAAGAGAATCTCGAAATGCAATATTAAAACATCAGAACAAAAGCAGAGGCAAAGACAGAGAAAGGAGATAGAGCATTAGAAGAGGCAGAGCTGTTATCACAGCAGAGGCAGAGGCAGAGCCGTTATCACGGTAGAGGTAGAGATGTTATCACGACAGAGGCAGAGCCGTTATCATAGCATAGGCAGAGCCATTATTTAATTCCGAGAATCACTACCCCAGCTGGTAGTTACACTAAACATAAATTCCGGGAATCATAACCTAGGCTGGAGGATACATAAACATAATTCTGGGAATCGTATAACCCAAGCGACAAGTATATATAAATATATATAAACCTTATTCCGAGAATCATTACCCAGCCGGGCGTTACATATAACATAAACACAATTCCGGGAATCGTATAACCCAAGCAGCAATATATATATATAAATCTCTCATTCTGGGAATCGTTACCCACGTTGGAGTATATATGGAGCGCATTACATATATTGCGTCTTATGCACAAAGGTCCAAAGCATATATATTAAACTATATGGAGCGCTTTATGATCGAAAGAACCAAAGCACCATAAGGTGGGACCCTTCCCAATCGCATCGGAGATTATAAGGGCAGTGGAACAGGTTAACAAAGAGTTGCGATTGCAATGAAAGCCTGGACCTGATGGACGTATATATATTATATTTATGGATGCGAAATTAAGAATACAAAAGGTTTGTTCAGATTTAAGTCAAACAAAAGTCTTATGTTGTGGGACCCTCACCCAATCGCATCGGAGAAAGGATTGGCAGCGGAACATATCGACAAGAGTTCCGATTGAGTTCCAGACCCGATGGGTATATGAATTATGATTCAAACGTATTTGAAGTCCGGCCTAATCGCATCGGATCAAAGTAATCGCATTGGAGAAGGAGCAGGGCATCAGAGCATGACAATAAAGGATTGCGATTGCGATTGAGTTCCGCACCCGATGGGTCTATAAATTATAATTTTATTGGTTTGAGTTCCAGTTCTAATCGCATCGACACATTTAAGTGAATAGTGACTGATTGCATCGGAAAAAGGGCGGAATATCAGAACATGCAACTAGAAGTTGCGATTGCGATTAATCACAATCAGAGTAATCACATCGCATTGGATCGGGGTAATCACAATCGGAGCAGGAGCAAATCAATTGCAATCAGAAAACTCTAGAGAAGGCTAATCATAATTGGAGGATAATGCAAGCTCGGATGGTGGGCCCGAAAAGGGGATTTTATATGTTTAAACAGTTTTTTATTATTACATTGAGAGTTGATTTAAGTCGTATTAAAAAGGCAGTTTGTATGTTAAACTTATTAAAATCATGCCGAGAGCTGAAGTTGTGTTATATATAAAAGGCGCTTCGTGCAGATACAGCACGACAGAGCACATATTAAAACGCCTTATTATTACTGTGCCAAGAATTAATTAGCATAATATAAAAGATGTTTATATATATATATATATAGCGTTGTTGTGATTGTATTGAAATGTGCCACGTGGTCTGTGGACCCATGAGCCTCGGCTTAAGGTGGAGGGCGATTGTTAATGTAAAACGATTGCGATGTGTGCAAATGCATCGGGCCATAAAACAAAAGTCAGTGTGTATGTATGTTCCTCTTGCGAAACTCACCACATCAACAAGACACTTGTTGTGTGTAAAGGGTTGGAATTTGCCCATATTTAAAGTCAGCGGTTGCATATATATATATAAAAGGCACTGATATAAAAAGTACAGTTACAAATGTATGGCATATGGCCGTTACCCTGCGACAGAGAATAAGGAAACAAACAGAATCCAAAAGGGACAAAGACACAGTCAAAGAAAAGACAAATGTGCAACTAGCCAAGAAGCTGAATGAGTGAGCTGGAGTTCTCATTGTAATTAAATGTAAATAATTTTAATTTATATTGTTGTGATGCATTGGAAAGTCTCCGGAAGAGAACAAATATCCCACTATAATGTTAAATTGGTACCTACAATTATATTTTCTGAATGAGCAGATAAAAGAGATGAGAAGACAGAAGGCAAAGAGACATGGCTGTCCATTTCGAATTCCCAGTAGAATACAAACAACCATGAAGCTATTTTGTATAAAACAGGGTAATATCCAAGGGGAGAAGGTCGATGAAAGAAGAGTGAGAGAAGAAGAGGGTGTGCAGCAGAATTGAAGAGAGTTGAAGAAAATAAGAAAGCTGCAAGAGGTTAGAAAGCTAGAGAGCGTAAGAAAAGAGAATACAGAGTACCGAAGATTGAGGCAGAAAAGATAAGAAGAAGGAGGAGCAGAACGAGATGCAGTGAAAAGTTAGAGAATGAAAAAATGAAGCAGTGAGACAAGAAGAAGGAGGAGCTGAGCAGAGATGATGCAGGGTTGATATGAGGATTGATGGACAGCAGAAGAGATGCTACAGAACAGAGCTGATATCTAAGGTAAATCAGCAAGTGTTTTCTTTTGAAAGAGTAAGGAAGTTGGAGCTTCCCTATCAAGTTGTAGCTTGATAGATGTCAGTAGTAGCTGACTGAGGTTGGTGCCTGCAGAAAATATATGGGAGTTGGTGCTTCCACATCAATTTGTAGCTTGATAGCTGTCAGTTGTAGTTGAATGAGGTTGGAGCCTCCTGTAGGTTGGTGCCTGCAGAAAATTAATGGGATTTGGAGCTTCCTTGCAAGTTGTAGCTTGCAGAATTGAGGTAGGAGCTCCTGTAGGTTGGTGCCTGCAGAAAAACAGTGGTGAGAGGGAGTTGGAGCTTGCCTTTGCATCACAATAATAATAAGATGTGTTTTCCTCCCTTTATGGGTTTCCACTTATATCTGGTATCTCTGTGCATGATGTTTATGTGTTGATGTGGTTTATCTCATCTGCTTAATACTTGCTGCTCTCATATTAAGTCTACTATTAAATTATACTAATGCTTGTTGCTCACATTCTAAGATTACTCACAAGTTAAGCTAAACATGAAATGAAGGTGTAAACAAGTGTTAATGAAATTTTTTTAAAAGTCCATGAATGTGTTAAACTGATTCACCCCCCCCCCCCCTCAGTTTAACTAAGGGTGCAACAAAACTTTTAGGAAAAATTTAAGGCATGCCTTTTTTATGTCATTTCTCTATCATTTCTCCCATAAACTATGTCATTTGTCCCATAAACGATAAGGCAATGCCATTTCTCCCATAAACTATAAGGAACCATGTACATGTCATTTATCCCTTAAACTCTAGGCAAGGAAACTTTAAGGCATGTTATTTCTAGATGTGATTTCTCCCATAAACTTTGAGGCAAACTTTAAGGAAAACCATGAACATATCATTTCTCCCACAAACTCAAGGCTTCTCCCATTAATTCAAGGCAAACTTTAAGGTCTAAAAACCGAACCTAAAGTGGATGAAATTCCATAGGATTGTAGTTCGTCTGTTGAGTGTTAACTTCTGCAAGTTATAAAGGCAGAGTCTATAAAGGTCTAGGTAGCCTTTGGGTCTCATATTTTCTCAAAGGTGACATATCCAGTAAATTCCCCTATAGTCAATCTCTAGAATAGATCTCAATAGAAGTTCTTCAGTGTAATACCCATTACTGTAAATTCCATTTCTGCCATAAACTTTAAGGCATTTTCTAGTGTTTTTGGAACCATGTACGTGTCATTTCTATGTCATTTATCCCATAACTTTTATGGCAAACTTTAAGGAAAACCATGTATTACATACATGTCATTTCTCCCATTTCTCTCATAAATTTTAGTAAGTGCATAAAATAATTTTGCAAACCATCTACATGTCATTTCTCCCACACACTTTAAGGGAAAATTTAAGGAAAACCATGTACATGTGTCATTTATCCCATATATGTGTCATTTCTTCCATAAACTTTTAGGAAAAATTTAAGGTATGCTATTTCCATGTCATTTCTCTATCATTTCTCCCATAAACTATAAGGCAGTGTCATTTCTCCCATAAACTATAAGGCAAACCATGTACATGTCATTTCTCCCTTAAACTCTAGGCAAGGAAAAATTTAAGGCATGTCATTTCTAGATGTGATTTCTCCCATAAACTTTAAGGTAAACCATGCACATGTCATTTCTCCCATACATTTGCAATAAATGTTAATTTAATAAATTTTATTGAATTTTTTTTTCAGGGATAAGAAAAACCCACTAAATATGGTTGAAAAATAGACATTATGCATAGATGTTTCTTGTTATCCCAACCCAGGGAAAGTAGTTACTATATATGTTCTTTGCAATATTTTGACTAACAAGTTCCTCCAAAATAAAAGGAATATACCGGGAAGAACAAAAAACAATGAGGCATATTATATTGCATTGATAGAAGGCTTGGAAACATCTAGAGAGTATGGATCAAATGGAACTGTAGTTTTCACCAATTATAAAATTGTGTACAACTAGATGAAAGGCGTGTACCAAGTTAAGAAGGGGAGGCTAAAAAAACTACATGGAAAAGCAAACAATATTGTTAGCCAATTTCAATTTTTTAGTATAAGACATTGCACAAATGTTAATAATATGTTTGGTGATCTATTATGTGGGACAATGCCAATTAAGAATTCATCTATCAAATATGAATTAATAGATGAATTAGTATTATACGGGGCAATGCCATTTCAATATTCATATATTAAAGATGAATTAGTTTGGAGACGCTCTACTTCAAAAATTCAAGATTCATCTCTCAAAGATGAATTAGTGTTGAGACGATCTCCTTCAAAAATCAAGATTCATCTCTCAAAGATGAATTAGTGTTGAGATGCTCTCCTTCAAAATTTATTGATGGAAATTGTAACATACATTTGATATGTGTGTGTTTTTTACTTATAAATGCATTATTTTTAATGACCGTGCGTTTTTTTCAAGTATATACCAACTATGCTTCCACCATGTAAAACACAGCTTGGTGATAGTCACTTTTTTATAAAATTAAATGTGAGGACTTCAACAAAAAAAAATTTAAATTAAGTTTCCCATGTATCAATTCTAGTACTTTGAAAGTTGTGTTTTACATAATTTGTGTACTAAATTACATTAATTTTTTGAAATATTTTGAATTTATTTTAAATATTAATTTAAAAATAATTGTAAATGTCCACTGTAGATATATCCATATATATCATAGAGGATGAAAGTGTAATATTTCCAAATGGGGAATGCAACAATATAGCTCATAAAATGAAAGCAACAGCCAGTATTTAATACATGAAAACATGAGATCAATATAATTCCATGTTATTAATCATATATGAAGCAAACAAGTACAAAACAATGAGGCATCAACCATAGAATGGGATTACATAAACCTCCAATACATAAACACTCTCAAAAGTGAGATGTTGCTGCCATACAAAATGTTGGATAACTGCTACAACGCAGTCATATTGGGTATAAATATAGCTAGAGATGATAAAATGATGTAAAAATACTAATATGCCCCAATGGAATCTAAACATACAAATCCAGACACTATATCAGCTTTCCAGGACAACCCAAGAGGGTTTCCGGAAAATGCACACAATGTGCCAATGTAAGTTGCAGCCCTAGGGCTGAAGATATGTTGACACAACAGAAATGAGAAAATATGGCTGAAGCTAATTTAGAAACCTACAACTCTTCTCTAATATATCCTCTAGATGAAAGAATGGCTCCTCCACTGAAGAAATCACCTCTCAAAATAACCACTGCAACTACCCCTGCAACTCCTCCCTAAAATAACATAGATCTGGACTGAAACTGTGCTGTAGGGGATGAATACTCCTTGGAATGGTGCCAAATGTATCAATAAATCCCAAGGGGCTTCTTAACATGCCTCCAAATGGATGGAAACATTCCTCCACTGAAAAGCTAGCTCTGAAGACACCCGATCTAATTCTCCACTACTGCACCCTGCAACACAGCACAATATCCTACAGAAACTGCACTGATGAAGAAATTTTGGAATTAAGGTTGAATGTGGAAATGAAGTGCAATTCTCTTCTAAGAGGCCTCTCAAGGGAAGAGGTGGGATTCCCACTCGAGAACACCCGGTGCTAAACAACATAGCAATCTCAACTAAACAACTGTAGAATGCAAGAAGTCTAAATAGACCACATACAAAATAATAATCCAAAACATAACCCCATATGGCTTCCATCCTCTTCCTTATATATATTATGAGATTCCTTGCCCTTGGCTCCACTCAATTAGGTCATTTCATCCATGCAATCCATCTCCCTCCAAAACTATGTTATTCTTCATTTAATGTTGACTCCTCCATAACAGCATTGTTGACTTGGTCAAAGTTTACCTGTTCAACATGATCCAACCCCTATTCATACTAAAAGGTGCTTTATTTAGCTTTTTAGAAGGTCTCCTTGCACACTTGAAGTGTTTTTATTGCTGCTAAGGAGATCTATGGGCCTCCCCACCAATTTATTCACCTACCTAGTGACAAAATGATCTATAATATTCTATTTAGCTAAAAGCTAAATTTTAGGAATATTACAGTCCTCCCCTCAAAAATGTTTCTTGTCCTCAAGAAACTGTAAAGGTGGAGAAAAATTCCTCCCCTCCTCTTGTGTCCTCCTCATCAATAGTCCCCACAAATCCTCAAAATAATCTGTAATAAATCTACCCCCTAATGGTTCCTCCCAAGTATGCAAAACCAAATGGATCACATCATGAGAAAGTGGAAGGTGTAAGTGGAAACCTTATTTTTTTCTAATGGCCTCCTCAAGGTAAGTGAGATTATGAAAATTGGGGATCTCCATCCCAATAGTAGACTCCCATACTCATGTTATCATCTAAATGAAATGAGCCATCCTAGGTAGCTCATGAAAGAAATCCTCAACCCCCGGTTCATGAAATGTATTGGGGTTGTATGGAGAGATTAGATTGTTCCACCCATGATGCTTCTCTCTCCATTTACGATACGTATGGGGTTGTTGTTGATCTTGGGCTGAAATATTATGGTCTCCAAGAATTTCCCAAGTTACCCCACCAATCAAAACATCCATGAAGTGCCTCTCCCAAGAACTCAAGTTCTCCAAATGGCTCCTCCCACATGAAGACAAGAGATGTAGTGTGGAAATCATGGCTTTCCCATTCTTTCTCCTAAAACACGCAACATATGAAGTATGGAAAATCATACTCCCAATGGGCACCTCCCAACAAAGCTTCCCATAAGAATAAGAACATCATCAATATATGGAAGCAAAAAAAAAAAAAACAAGTTGTCATATGACAACCGAGAGGTGGATCATAGTCTCACATGTGGAACGAGCATATTACATTACTTTCCTACCTCAAAAAAAAGTATAACAAGTGTCTTTTCAGCCACTTGTTTGCAGCCACGATCATCCTACAATATGGGATCATAAAAGTAAAATTTGGTGACAATGGTGCACACCAAGAATCATGTGGCATATCCCACAAACCACCAGTAGAATGGCCAACATCAATGTTGCAAATGGCCTCAAGAAAATCACAATAAAATATACAAGGAGGAATGATCCTACTTGGTACAATATGTTGCTCACAAAAAGTAAAGGGGTACAAATCATAATGCATAAATGTACATCCTCTAATATGTACTTTGGTCATTGAGCTGAAATGGCTCAACTGAAAGTTCTCCCTCACTCTCAATGAGTAGGGAAGTGGTTGTGACAACCTCTTCATCATCATTCGGGTTATGCATCCCTCCATATGTTGATATACATCCTGCTGGATGCCCTCCCAAGTGAACTCCTCCATCAAGGAATGACATGCATCTAAGTGCCTGGAAAGAAAGTCCACATGTGCTACATGTAACAAATTCTTCTTGAGCTCAAAAGCTCTATTCAAGAAGACTCTTCCATAATAATAGATGACCCCATCATCCACCATGTATCTATCATCTCCCTCCGGGTCATCAAGAATCATGAAAGCACCAATATCCTTGGAGTACTCTACCAAGAGTTCAGACCTCCAATATGGATCAATCCTCCTAAGAGATGACGCTAAATATATGAAATGTGAAGTTCCCCACATGCTGCTATATTTTCATGGCACATCCCTCATGGAAAATTCATCCTCCAAAGTGTTTCCATGCCCCTCATGCAACTTCTCATGCTCGAGTAGAAGTGGTGGCCTTTGGAAGTTGGCCTCGCATGAGAAGGTACCATCCAACAAGAAAATCCTAATCTTTGCCAATGTAAGCATGAGTGGCCTCCATCTACTCCAATATATGGAGGATTCCTTCCTCAAGGGAAGTACCCTTAGCTTCTCCAAATACATGGAGCAGCTTCATTGCACCATGGTGGTGCCATCCTCCATCACTGCAACAACTTTTGTTAGCATAGAATATGTAGTGAGAGTGGGTAATGCTGAGAATGGGAGAGTGTATCCCTCCTTGAGTCTATCTGAGACTCTCTGCACTGTGTCAAGTCCTCCCAAGGTCCTCACCCCTCTGGAATCATTTAGTGGTGCAACCAAATGTGAAGCATCTCTCGTCATCACCTAATCTGGTGGTCTCCCAGGTGGAATTCCTCCATGCAATGAGACATCAAGATAAAGAGTAGACTGCATATATGAGTGGATAACTTTGTCCCTACCCTCACTGCACAAATCAGTCTGCCTCTTTTGTGCATCAACCTTCTGAAATAGATAGGGGTGTGTGCTCTTAATCATATGATTTTGACCATCCTCCCTACCTTCTCCTTTCACCTGCAAGGTCTCACAATTTATCAATAATGACACATGTTGTTTATGGATTGTGCCTTGATATCCACATATGAGATCCTTTGGGATTCCTTGTGAACATACAAGAATTCTTCTTATCGAAGAAAATGCTCCATCTTCCTCTCCATGAGGTGCTATATATGCTCTGTATATGACAACCTTGTTGCCTCCAACCTTCTCTTCCTCTTCAATATGAATGGGAGTCACCTTCTCAATAAGAGGATCCTCTTTTGAAAAAGGGATCTCCATGCCTTCTTTTCCAGGAGTATGAGATAGAGATCTTTCCTCTAGCAAGGTATTAGACAAGATGTTAGCCTCTTCAATACTTTTCTGAAGTGGAGTTGGGTTTATTAATCCTTCCAACCCAAGCAAAGGTTTTGTTTGCTTTGGTTTTTTTAGCTCCACCAAAGGTGTATCAGAATGTTTTTCATCAAACCTTTCCACTATTCTCCTAGTGAACTTTGCATAAGTAGATGTATTTGAATTTTTTAATGAAAAAGGTTCAAACATCCACCAAGCATAGGCCTTACCTTCAAAATGCAACACTGCTACTTTGATGGCTTCATTCTCTGAAACTTGGTGTTGCTGCAAATAGGTGTCTAGCTCCTCCACCCAAGCCCTAGCTGAACATTTAGGTGAACAAACAAAAGTATATAGAAAGAATCTACCCACATTATGAAGCTTTCTCCTTTCCTCCTTGATCTTTCAAAACCCTTTGAAGTTTAGGTGATCTTTGAACCTCTTATATTGAGATTCATACTCTTACAAATAATCACCAAGAGTCTCTTTCTTTGGCACATCTTCTTCCTCCATCCCTTTTACAGTAAATCGAAATAAGACTGTGTTGTGGATCATAATTTGTGGTTGCATGCTCACACTCATCATGCAAAAATCTAGGGCTTGCTTCATATTCAAACCCCCTTCGAGATTCCCTACACATCTCCCTTCTCATCTTCTTGATATCTCCCTTGATGCTCTGCATAGTTTGAAAAAGGAGCTTTGAGAGCTCCTCTTCCTCTCTTCCTCCAAATAATGGAGTCATGTATTTGTTTTTCCTATACGTATCTTCTTCTTGTGAGAAGCTTCTCCTTATGGTGACATATTGGCTGAATGCATAGGCTGAGCCAATATTACACTCTGATACCACTGTAATATTCCCAAATGGGGAATACAACAATATAGCTCATAAAATGAAAGAAATAGCAAGTATATAACACATTAAAACATGAGACCAATATAATGCCATGTTATTAATCATATAAGCAACAAATAAGTACAAAACAATGAGGCATCAACCATAGAACTGGATTACGCAAACCTCCAATACATAAACACTCTCAAAAGTGAGATGTTATTGCCATACAAAATGTCGGAGAAATGCTACAGCACAGTCATATTGGATATAAATACAGATGGAGATGATACAATGATGTAAAAATACCAATATAGGCCCTAATGGAATCTAAACATACATATCCGGGCACTAGATCAACTTTCGAAGACAACCGAAAAGGGTTTCCGGAAAATGCACACAATGTGTCAATGTAAGTTGCAGGCCTAGGGTTGAAGATATGATATATAAACCTACAACTCTTCTCCAATAGATTCTCCGGATGAAAGAATGGCTCCTCCACTGAAGAAATCACCTCTCAAAATAACCACTGCAACTACCCCTGCAACTCCTCCCTAAAATAACGTAGATCTGGACTGAAACTACGCTGTAGGGGATAAATACTCCTTGTCCTAGTGCCAAATGTGTCAATAAATCCCAAGGGGATTCTTAACAGGCCTCCCAATGGATGGAAACCTTCCTCCACTGAAAAGCTAGCTCTGAAGACACCTGATCTAATTCTCCACTACTGCAGCCTGCAACACAGCACAATATCCTGCAGAAACTACACTGATGAAGAAAGCTATAGCTTAGCCTTAATCCTGAATGTGGAAATGAAGTGTAATGCCCTTCCAAGAGGCCTCTCAAGGGAAGAGGTGGGATTCCCGCTCGGGAACACCTAGTGCTAAACAACACAGCAATTTCAACTAAACAATCGAAGAATGCAAGAAGTCTAAATAGACCACATACAAAATAATAATCCAAAACATAACCCCATATGGCTGCCATCCCCTTCCTTATATAGATGATGAGCTTCCTTGCCCTTGGCTCGACTCAATTAGTTCATTTCCTCCATGCAATCCATCTCCCTCCAAAACTGTGTTATTCCTCATTTAATGTCCACTCCTCCATAACAGCATTGTTGACTTGGTCAAAGTTGACCTGTTCAACATGATCCAACCCCTGTTCGTACTCAAAGGTGCTTTATTTAGCTGCTTAGAAGGTATCCTTTCAAACTTGAAGTGTTTTTATTGGTGCTAATGAGACCTATGGGCCTCCCCACCCATTTATTCACCTACCTAGTGACAAAATGATCTAATAAATATTCCATTTAGCTAAAAGCTAAATTAGGATTATTATAGAAAGGCGAAGATCAATAGAATCCCATGCCTCTGTGAGAGAGGGAGGTAATGGATCAAGGGATTTTCATGGTTTTTAAATATAATATGATCTCAATACATACATGTGTGTACATATGGAATTGCTTTTTTTATCTATTTTGTGAGTTAAATTAGTTTTTAATAAGTTTAATTTTTTATTTTTTAGAAGTTAGGAGGACACGGGTGTCTACTCCATCAATGGAGCATGGCCATGGTTCATGCAATCGTTGTTTGGTAAACACAGTTTAATAAATCATACATGTAAATGTGTATTTATATGTATGAATGTATTTTTGAATTGATTATAACTTCATATTTTTTCATGAAGCTTTCCTCTCGTCGCGTGAGGTTGGTGGTGGTACACATTCCCTTGGAAGCCCATCAATAGGTGGTGTCCAATTCCGTGAGGGTGGTGATATGAATTCCCCCATATGCCAATCAATGGATGGTCATGTTGGTTCTCAACTAATCGGTGGTCGTTCATATGGTTCTCAACAGTCTTAGGGTGGGAAATATGCTAGCCAACGATATCAATGTGGTCATCAATATGAATATTATTTTCATTCAATTTGTAAAAATTGTTTACTTGTTTTTTTAATACAAAAAAATTTATATATTGATTCAGAAGGTAAAAATGTTGCTCTAATTTTTTCTCAAAAAAGACGTAGGAAAGAACGATTTATTTCAGAATAAGGTTGTACACCAACCATGACTTATCCGCTTGACATTTTTGATATACCTTGGGAACCAAACATTTAGAAATGAAGCTTAAAAAGGTGTCAACATATTCATTCAAAATTGAAGAGAGATCTCGTGTCAGTGAAACTCCTTGCTGAGAGTCGAGAAAGATTAGAAATAGTTACTCACTCTTTAAGCGAACTAGTAGATTTGTACCTAAGGCTTGGGCCAACCACTGATACTTTTGTATAAGTGATGAGAAAAAGAAAGGAAACAGTGATGGGTCCCAATACATGGGAGGTTATTAAACAAAGAGTTACAACATAAATGGCCAAGTCTATGTTTAATTTCAAAGAAGGGTTGAAAAGAAAGATGTTAAAGGTGAAATATTTTAAGCACTCTGATATAGCTGGCCATTTGTATCATAGACACCTTGTTGCCTATGGAAGAATCCCATGGAACGAGGAGGTTCCACTTTATTCTGCAAAATTATTTTATGTGAAATTATTTTTGGGAATGAAACCCAATTATAATGACCTTCTATCTGAATTTTTTGGTCCCGGGAAAGGTTAATTATGTGACCGTAGGGGCGCTAAGTGTGATGTTGAGTTGCCTTGCCCTGATCCACCATTGGTTAGTCGAACTCTTCATTTCTAAACTTTGTAGTCATAGATGGATGAAACTTCTCAAATTAGTCGAGAAGAAAGGGATGCCATCATTGACAATGTTCAAAGTGGACAGGGTGGAGTTGATGTTTGTCTGAATCGAAAAAGAGCACAAGATAATGCACATGCCAATTTTGTGTATCATGCAAATGATGAGATAGACGACATGAGTGTTGAAGATCTAAGAACATATGCAAAGAATTGTCGCAATGGTTGGCAGGACCTAATTATTCATGAGAAAGAGGGCATGGGATCAGCATGTATTAATGGTTAGGGTGATTATTTTAACACATGTACAATTTGTAATAAATACATATATACATACATTTATTTATATAAATTAATATAACAAAAATGTATAATTATATGTTAACACGATTTGCAGTTCTCACGCTTGATGAACAAAGATGATGTTAATATCACGGTCAAAGCCTCCAGTTCACACAATCAAGATGCATCTCACCATCAATCACACAATCAAGATGGTTCTCACCATCAAGATGATATGTTGGCACATGTTAGTGTTTTTAAGTGAACATGTTGATGAATTTTAGTTATTTTTAATATTTTTAATCTTAGGTTTCTGGAGATTTTCTTTTGGAGCCACCCTTAGGATATGTGTCAGATCCACCGTCACAAGTATTCAAAATTTCACTTAAATATGTTTAAGTTATAAGTTATAAATTGAAGTTCAAAATTTTTATTATAAATTGATATCTAGATCTTGAGTTATTTTATACTTTTAAAATTTTTGAATTTTAGGTTCCTGGAGATGATTTCCCTTCTCCACGGACTCTAGCAATGGAGTGTATGATGGAGATAGGAACATCCACACCATTTGAACCATTTGGACAAGGTATCTAAGTTGTTTTTTAATATTATTGAAAATTAGTTTATATATGCATTTTCATTTGAAAATTTTTAATATATATATACGTGTACATTTGTATATTTTACAGTTTACTGTGGAAGATGTTCATGTGGAGGAAGTTTTAATGGGCGAGCAACAAAACACAATGGAGAGGGAACCACATGAAGTATTGCATGATTTTTTTTTCATTTTGTTTTTTACATAAAGTTCTATATTCTCATTCAATTTTAAAACATTAAATTTTAATGTTTGTATACATTGTGTACAGGCTTCCCATGCTTCAAAAGATAGTGTGAGGATCATGAATTTGTTGGTAGAGACACTAAATCCATATGTATTTGATGGATGATGTACATGTGTGCAACATTATATTTGATAGATCTAGTCTTAAATTTACTTTTCTATATAACTTGATACTTGTAACACTATACATTGATATATATATATATATATATATATATATATATATATATATATATATATATATAACACTATACATTGAAATATATATATATATATATATATATATATATATATATATACTTTTATTGTTCATGCGAGATACAAATTTTGGACATATTTTATTGTTTGGATATATAGTTTTAAACTACATTTAATTTTATCACAAATTATTTTAAATTTTGGATAGTTATATTTGGCATGTGATCACATGTGTGATATGTAATGTTTTATTTTTAGAACTCAAGTTCTCATTTTATTTTTTAAATATAAAATGAATCTAGATGGAGATTTCAAATTACAAAACACATGTACATGTGTGTATATTTTGGATAGTTGAACTACATTTGGCATGTGATCGCATATTGTGATATAATGTTTTGTTTTTGAAACTCAAGTTGTCATTTTATTTGTTAAATATAAAATTAAAATCTAGATGGAAATTTCAAATTTTACAGGACACATGTATATTTTGGATAGTTCAACTACGATTGGCATGTGATCTCATGTTGTGATATAATGTTTTCTTTTTAAATTGGATAGTTCGACTACATTTGGCATGTGATCTCATGTTGTGATATAATGTTCTATTTTTAAATTGGATAGTTCAACCACATTTGGCATGTGATCTCATGTTATGATATAATGTTTTGTTTTTAAAACTCAAGTTGTCATTTTATTTGTTAAATATAAAATCAATCTCTAGATGGAAATTTCAAATTAAATTTTCACAATGTGTGTATTTTGGATGGTTGAACTACATTTTGCATGTGATTGTGATATAATGTTTTGTTTTTTAAAAAGTTGTCATTTTATAATTTTTTTAGATATAAAAATAAATCTCTCTATATGGAAATTTCAAATTACAAACCATGTACATACATATGTATATTTTGGATGGTTGAACTACATTTGGCATGTGATTATGATATAATGTTTTGTTTTTAAAATTCAAGTTTCCATTTTATAAACTTGTTAAAAATATAAAATGAATTTATCTAGATGGAAATTTCAATTACAAACAATGGAAATTTTGAAGTACAAACCGTGTATACATGTGTATATTTTGGATATTTGAACTACATTTGGCATGTGAAGTGATTTTGTGATATAATGTTTTCTTTTTAAAACTCACGTTTTGGATTGTTGAACTACAATTGGCATGTGATTGTGATATAATGTTTTGTTTTATTAGATAGTTGAACTACATTTTGCATGTGAAGTAATGTTGTGATATAATGTTTTGTTTTTGAAAATCAAGTTTTGGATGGTTGAAATACATTTGGCATGTAATTGTGATATAATGTTTTGTTTTTATTGGATATTTGAACTACATTTTGCATGTGAAGTAATGTTGTGATATAATGTTTTGTTTTTAAAACTAAAGTTTTGGATGGTTGGACTACATTTGGCATGTGATTGTGATATAATGTTTTGTTTTCAATGGATAGTTGAACTACATTTGGCATGTGAAGTAATGTTGTGATATAATGCTTTGTTTTTAAAACTCAAATTTTGGATGGTTGAAGTAAATTTGACATGTGATTGTGATATAATGTTTTGTTTTTATTGGATAGTTGAACTACATTTGGCATGTGAAGTAATGTTGTGATATAATTTTTTATTTTTTTTAAACTCAAGTTTTGGATGGTTGAACTACATTTGGCATGTGATGTAATGTAGTGATATAATGTTTTGTTTTTAAAATTCAAGTTGTCATTTTACGAACAAAAAAAAATTCACATGAATATATGTATATAAAAATTATTGATTTAGTACATGTTTGAATATATGTTAAAATGATCGAAGTACAATACATATTTATGTATATATCTAAACACAATCATAAGATTCTAGGTGTTCTTAGATGTGTCAAACAATCATTAAATTTTAAAATTGCATTCTAGAATATATATATCCAGTACGTGCAACATTTTTCATCAATGTACATAGAAAAACTACTTTCATTTTATAGTAAACTAGAAATCACAAAACACGTACCACACATTTTGCATTCAAGAATGAATATTATAATTTACTTCTAATAGACACGCACGTCTAAAACAAAATCTTGCAACTTTAAATTTGAATTATAACAACTATGCTATATACACATATATGTACATTTTTCAATAATGAAATTATGACAAATTGTACCAGAGAATGTATGAAATCGTTTAGACCAGATAAACTAGACATGTGTATGTGTACACGTTTATAAATTACTCGTGTGCATGTACAAAAACAATGTACATGTGCAAACACTTGTAAAGATAACATAAAAAGGTAGTTCAATTTTTAGTTGAGTTCTAGAAGTTCTAAAAGCTGAATCCAACGAGAAGAAATTATTGGGTAGTTCAATTAAAAAAATTCCAATGGATTTCCGTCTTCAATGATATGTTCATAATCGACTTTTGAAATTTTCCAATTCTTACTTTTCATTTTTTTCATTGATTTAACTTCTATCAACTTTATGTGTGATGCACACACCAAGTGACTATATTGACAACTTATGACATCAAGTTCATAGTCTTCAAAGTAAACAAAATCCCCACTTTGATTAGGTTGTCTGAAAAAATAACCTTTCAGTATAACAGACCCTTTGTCACATGTAAACCCATCATCATCATAGCTTTCTAATAATTTCATCTTTCGTTCAATGCAACTCATCAAATAATAACTCACATTTTCATTGTTCGTAGTAGGTGCAATTACAAAAAAAAAATCTCCTGCATAATAAAACAAACTTATGTATTTAAATTTAGATCATAATTAACATGAAAAATTAACTTTAAAATTAACATGTGTTCTTGATTTTAGTATCTATTTCTAGATCTCTATCATTTGAAAGCAATTGAAATGTTACCTTCACTAACAAGATCAGAAACTCAATCACCATGAGATGATATTGTAGTCTCCTCTAACTGAATTTCTTCAAACCTTGCAACCAACATTTTCCCCTTTGTATTTAGTTCTGTATGT
The DNA here is from genome assembly GCA_034641835.2 of Pinus albicaulis. Lineage (NCBI taxonomy): Eukaryota > Viridiplantae > Streptophyta > Pinopsida > Pinales > Pinaceae > Pinus > Pinus albicaulis. The sequence goes on along the minus strand of CM076577.1, from coordinate 1,003,656,189 downwards.
TGCCAATATTTTACATACATTTTGTTTTCACAAACATTATTGGATTATGTGTTGCCTATGCAAACATGACAAAAAAAAGAATATTTTCTTTTATCCAATGCAAACACATTTGTGGATAAATATGTTTTAATTGAATGCAATTTTCGAGTCCCTTTTATTGTTTCAACATCATTTCCAATCGATCTATATACATCTTTGACCACCATATGCCAAAAAAACCTATATGGAAAATTCAAAGAAGAATATAAATATGATATCAAACTACCATCAAAGATAAGCATTTTGATAAATATACACTATTTAAAATTAGAAATCCAATAAAAATTAAATTGAATGTTCCTTCTCACATCCCTTCATCGGTTAGTCTCATGGCTTACTACAGCGATGCACCATTGAACAACTTCTTTAGCTGAGAAAATTCGGTTTGTAGAGGGGTCCATTTGATATCTTTGAAGTGCTCATTTTATGCATGCCCCTACACTGTCATGTTCCCCTCTCATCGCGTGAGGTTGGTGGTGGTACAGTTTCCGTTGGAGTCCCATCAATAGGTGGTGGCCAATTCCGTGAGGGTGGTGATATGCATTCCCCCAGAGGCCAATCAATGGATGTTCGCGTTGTTTCTCAACCAATTGATGGTCGTTCAGATGGTTATAAACAGTCTCACGGTGGGAAATATGTTATCCAACAATATTGAAATGGTCATCAATCTAAATATTATTTTCATTCAATTTGTAATAATTGTTTACATGCTTCTTTAATACACAAATTTTTATATATTGATGCAAAGGGTGAAAATTTTGCACCAAATTTTGCTCAAAAAAGACGTAGGAAAGAATGAGTTATTCAACAAGAAGGTTCTACACCAACCATGACTTATCCGTCTGACATTTCTGATATACCTTGGGAACCAAACATTCAGCAACGCACCTTACAAAGGTGTCAACATCTTCATTCAAAATTGAAGAGAGATCTTGTGTCATTGAGACCCCCTGCTGAGAGTCAAGAAAGATTGGAAATAGTTACTCACTCTTTAAGCGAACTAGTAGATCTGTACCTAAGGCTTGAGCCAACCACTGATACTTTTGTAGAAGTGATGAGAAAAATAAAGGAAACAGTGATGGGTCCCGAAACATGGGAGGTTGTTAAACAAAGAGTTACAACAGAAATGGACAAGTCTATGTTTAATTTAAAAGAAGTGTTGAAAAGAAAGATGCTAAAGTTGAAATATTTCAAGCACCCTAATATAACTGGCCATTTGTATGATAGAAACATTGCTGCTTATGGAAGACTCCCATGGAACGAGGAGGTTCCACTTTATTTTGAAAAATTATTTTATGCGAAATTATTTTTGGGAATGAAATCCAATTATAATGACCATACCTCTGAATTTTTTGGTCCCGAGAAAGGTCGATTGTGGGACCATAGGGGCGCTAAGTGTGATGTTTAGTTTCATTACCCTGAGCCACCATTGGTTATTTTACCTCTTCGTTTCGAAACTTTATAGTCATAGATGGATGTAACTTCTCAAATTAGTCGAGAATCAAGGGATGCCATCATTGGAAATGTTCAAAGTGGATTGGGTGGAGTTGATGTTTGTGTGAATTGACAAAGAGCATGAGATAATGCACGTGATAATTTTTTGTATCATACAGATGAGGAGATAGGCAACATGAGTGTTGAAGATCTCAGAACATATGCAAAGAATTGTTGCAATGGTTGGAAGGACCTAATTATTCATGCGAAAGAGGGCATGGGATTTGTATGTGTTAATGGTTAGGGTGATTATTTTAACACATGTACAGTTTGTAATAAATACATATATACATACACTTATTTGTATACATTAATATAACAAAAACACATCATTATATGTTAACACGCTTTGCAGTTCTCACACTTGATGAACAAAGATGATGTTAATATCATGGTCGAAGCCTCTGGTTCACACAATCAAGATGAGTCTCACCATCAATTGCACAATCAAGATGGTTCTCACCATCAAGATGATATGTTGGCACATGTTAGTGTTTTTAAGTGAACGTGATGATGTACAATTTTTTTTTTTGAACTATTATTATATATATCAAAACATGATAACATATTTTTAAAATAAATAATTGTGCATGCATGTAAATGTATATATAATTAGATGTTAATAGATTTTGATTCCGTTCGATGTTTTTTGGATGGCAGTACCTTCTTCTTCCTTCGGAGATGTGTCAAATCCACCATTCACAAGTATGAACAACTTTTCACTTTTAAATACGTTTTTAAGTTATATATTGGAGATCAAAAGTTCCATTAAAAAATGAGATCTAGGTATTGAGTTATTTTAAATTTTTTGAATTTTAGGTTTCCAAAGATTTCTTTTCAGAGCCACCCATAAGAGTTGTGTCAAATCCACCATCACAAGTATTCAATTTTTCACTTAAATATGTTTAAGTTATAATTTATAAATTGAAGTTCAAAATTGTTATTATAAATTGAGATATAGATCTTGAGTTATTTTATACTTTTAAATTTTTTGAATTTTAGATTCCTGGAGATGATTTCCCAATGTTTGTGCAAAGTCTTTCGTGAGGTTCCTAATGCTCGTGCCATATATTTTACCAAGAGGTTCTCTTTAGTACTTGATGAAACCACTGCCATATGAACTGCTCTACGTGCATCTGAAACTTTTCTCTGTCTAGACCTTCTAATTGAATTTATATCACTATATATATTTTGTATCACATTTTCCTTCATGTTTTTATCTTTTGTTGATTTTTGAATACCCAATAAAGTCGTAGCTTCTTTTAATTTCCTTGATGTTAAGAGACCTTTCAACAATTGGGCTTGAACTGCCACAGTTTCCTTTTTGAAGAACGAATCAAAAATGTGATTAACACGATATCGTATAACATGGTCAACTTTTTTATCTCCATATGTATGAGTGTCAGCATTTTTTAACATTTCATCATCGATATTGATTTCATTTATACATATTCGAATTAAATGTACATAATAAGTTTACATATTCAATAAATAACTATATTAATAAATATGTATAATTTCAATAATACATGTGTTCAACATATATATATATATATATATATATATATATATATATATATATATATATATATATATATATATATATATATATGCGTACCTAGTGATTCAATATCTTCACTTGAATTTCTTTCAACATTTTCACCATCTTCAATCATTGGTTCAATATCTCTTTCACTTTATCTTTCAAAAATTTATTTCTCATCATCAATGTTTTGAGGAATATCTCTCTCTATTTACATTGCAAAATATTTTTCAAATTAGTTCATCAAATAAAAATTAAGTTTCACAATTTACACTAGGAAAATTTTAAATATCAAATTTATAATATTTACATTTACATACCTGCTTCAATTTCTAGTTGAGGTTGATTTTCCCTTTCAATATTTGAGTGTTCTTCTCTCTTTTTTTTGCAATATTCTCTCCCATGTTCTCTACGTTCCTCAGGGTCTCTTGTTCGATCATATTTTCTCTTGAAATTCCTTTGATTTCCCATGAAAATTGAGTATGAAGCTCAAAACATTTCTTCAAACATTTAGAGAAAAAGTCAATTAAAAAAAGCATCACAAAATATTTGAATTTAAAAAAAAAATAAAAAAATAAAATAAAAAATCCATTTTAAATTTTTTACACAAAAGACATACTTCAATCCAAAACACTTAATTTAAAAAATTTGAGAAAAAAAATGTCTTCTAAAAATGAAATGAAGCTCAATATATTTCCTTCCAAGTCTTGTAAAAAAAATTCATTTAAAAAGTTAGGCAAAAACTCATTTTAAAAAATCATTACAAAAGATTTACTTCAACCGAGAACACATACTCTAAAAAAAATGTCATTTCAAAAAATACCTCCAAAAAAATTCCATTGAAAATTAAGTCTAACCTCTTAAAAAATGTCACATTAAAAAATATCTCCAAAAAATGTCCTTTGAAAATTAAGTCCAAAAACCTCTAAAAAAAATATTTCTAAAAACAAAATACCTCAAAACATTGTCCTTTACAAATCAAGACCAAAAAGCCTCTAAAAAAATATCACTTTAAAAAATACCTCAAAAAAATGTCCTTTGAATATTAAGCCTAAAAAGAGCCATTTCGAAACTAAATCCAAAAAAGTCCAAAAAATGTCTTTTGAAAATTAAGCCCAAAAACCTATAAAAACAAAATACTTCCAAAAAAATGTCATTTGAAAATTAAGCCCAAAACCTCTAAAAAAAAATACCTTCAAAAAAATGTCCTTCGAAAATTAAGCCCAAAAAACATCTAAAAAATGTCCTTTGAATGTTAAGCCAGAAAGAGCCCTTTGAAAATTAAGCCCAAAAAAAATCCTTTGCAAAACCAAACCAAATGAAGGAATGTGTGAAATTATGAGAAAAAGTTCCGCTGAAATTTTGTGTCATTAGACTTGACGGGGCATCGGGACAAAAAACAATTCAACTGAACATTTTTTAAAAGTTGGGCCAAACTGACACGTTTGCAGTTATGTAGAGCCGAGCTCTGAACACATTTCTTCAACTTTGGACTAATTAAACTCCATGAAACTGTATGGATTAATTGTTGGAACCAAGACAAGCATTTGTAGAATTCAATCTACTTTCAAGAAATATAACTTTTATGGAATTTCGTAAATATTTACTAATTTTAATTAATTTTGTAATAAAATGGGTGCAAACAATTTCTTAAGGTCATTATGATTCAGTGAAATAAATATTTGGTAACTTCCAAAATACACTGTAAAAAATTTGAAAAAATTATGGTGCATTACATTGGTTCGTCCTCTGTAATGGGTAGTTTTTAGATTTTTAGTTTATAACTTATATATTGAGAAATTTTATGCAAGCCGAAATATATTCAAAATATTCACTTTTTTCATATTGGGTCAATTCAAAAAATTCTAGTAATTATAATATGCATCAGTTGGTTTCGTAAATATAATGAAAACGAGGTAGAGTCTGTCTAGATTGTTGTAGCATATTTTTTTTTCTCAAAAACACAAAGTTTTCAAACAATAGACCAACGCGTTTGAACATGACCTTTTATGAATCCTTTGATTTTTAACTAGTGCACACTTAAATAAATGTTAAGTTGAAATATCAAATGTGTATAAAAAAATTCCAAAAATAAGTAATAGAAAGCTAATAAAATTTCTGACAACTTTTATTTTTATCGTAAAATGAAATTCTAAATAGAAAAATTGTTTTGGCTTGCAGAAATTTGAAGAACAAAAAAAATAATATTTTTTTCTCAAAAAGGGAAAAAAGTATAACCTAACTTCACATTTTCACCCTTAAATAAAATTTTATTAACAATAATAAAGCCAGTTTAATGTGCATTGATAAAATGCTTCAATACACATGTTATGTAATATTTGTAACATTCAAAAATACAATTTAAACAATAAAAATTACACATTGTTTTTTGCATTCTAAAATAAGTTTACACCTAAAGAAATTTGATCACTCTAGGCTTATGTTAGATTTGTGCTTAAGATGGATCTATGTTGGTTGAGCAAAGAGACTTATTCCAGTGTGAAGGAGATGTGTAAGCATGTTCATCTCTCTTAGAATAAAATTAAAATATTCTATAAACAGAAAAATAATGCAGATTAAAATAAAAAGGAAAAAATCATTTCATATGAATTAATATTAAGATATATTTAAACATATATTAATAATAATAAAAACCATTTTACTGTTAGTTGAGCACGGAAACTTATTCTACATTATTTTACATTCCAGTATGAAGGAGATGTGTAAATATGTTAATTCCTCTTAAAATAAAAATAAAATATTCTATAAATAAAAAACAACATAAGTTAAAATAAAAAATAAAAATAAATATTTCAATATAAATTAATATTGAGATATATTTAAAAATATATTATTAATAATAAAACCATTTTACTATGGTCCATATAATGAAACTCACGCTCACCACAAATGTTATCTATAACACCATCTCCATGAAACTCATATTCAACTTCTACGTAATTACAAATGTTATTTCTAACACCATCTCCATGAAACTCATGCTCAAATTCCACATAATTACTGCAATCTACATAATCATCAACATGAATAGATTAATTATGTTACTCCGCTACTAGTTCTTATATTCGCCAGATTAAACCCAATTTAGAGTCACGTAATCCTCCTAGTGTTAGTCATAGTAATGGTCATTATTGATATGTAAGGGTAAAAGGAATTCTATTAGTTTCTATTTATTGCATTGTCTATTACATATAAGTGATTGGAATATTACTGATATACGTAAGTATAAGAAAAGGGAGATCTTCTTCGACACTTATTGATTCATACTATAAGTTTTTTAAGCTTCTAATTATAGAACTTTATTATTAGAGTTTTTGAATGGCTTCTTCATATAGTCCAATTTTTAGCTATTTGTTGATAAAATGACTTAATATATATGTTATGTAATTTTTGTAATATTCAAAAATACAATTTAAACAATAGAAATATAGCTTGTTTAAATATTTTAATATGAATTAATATTGAGATATATTTAAAAATATATTAATAATAGAAAAACAATTTTAATGTGTTGATAGAATGGCTTAAACACCTAAAATATGTGATCCCTCTTAACTTATATTAGATCCTTCTTAAAATGGATCTATACTTGTTAACACTCTTTTCCACTTTGTAATTTCTATTATATTAATGAGTCCAATAGATTTTAAAAAATGCATAAGAAAGAAATGAGCACATGGTGATACACATTTATAAGCGACGTTGAAATTATGTTTTATTTTTATGTATTAAAGTAATCTTATTTATTTATTTATTCTTAGATTTAACTTTCTTATTTACCTAGCATCTTGCACTCAAAGTAACAAATATTCAATCTTCATAAAATAGTATATGATTTTTTTCATGTTGATAAAATCATTTAAGTATCATACAATAATATATGAATTTCTCCTATTGATAAAATTATTTATGAGCTCGAGAATATATATAAATATAAAGATGAGGCGTAGGAAAAGAGGAGTTTAGACTATGGTAAATTTTAATTATAATCCAAGAAAAATAAACATCTTTGAATATAGGATAAAACTAAAAAAATCAAGTAAACAAATACACTACAAGAAATTTTCAATTTTATTATACCAAGTTTTACAGAGAAAATAATTATTTGTTTATATGATTTTTACTAATTTAAAGTATGTAGATTGTTGGAAAATTTAATTCCAACTAACTGTTAGGTGTTGAAAGGGTTAGTCCAAATGTCCTAGTTCAATTTCAGTTAATCTAGTTTAGTCGAGTTTATTACTTATGTTTCCAATGTAATCTTATTTAAGTAATTTGTAATAGTGAAAAGAGCAATCTTCTCCTCCACTTCTTTTGAGTTTTCAATTCTTGACATGGTATCAAAGCTATTTTGAATAAGACTCGGGAGAGAGCAGCAACGAGAGAAAAATTAGAGTAACAGAAAGAAGAAGCAAGCTTGAATAAGACTCTTTGACAGAGCAGAGCCAGAGCGAAAAAGCGAGGAAAAGCCATCACGAAACGAATTGAAAAAAAGTCAGCTCAAAGTCTATTTTATTTTTAAAAAATTTAGGATAACGCACTCCAGGCAATGCAGCCAGAGCGTCAGTAACGCAGCCAAGATGTTTATAAACCGCGTTAAGCGTTATTAACGCAACTCAAAATATCAAAGACGCGTGTTAGTTTGATTTACTTACAGCGTTTTCAAGCTCACGTGGGGCCGGAGCTCAAGCACCCGCGTTAGTGCCATTTACCAAAGCAAATTAATACGAAGGTCATCTGATGTAAGCACGAAGGTATCAGATCATACATCCTTAAGAAAGGAACTCAAAGCATTCAAATGATTCATATTTCATTCTTAGTCATGAAATACAAAGGATTTTAAAGCTTTACGTTAAGGCTAAAAAGTTTCTTTTATTATTAAAGTTACTTTTTGAAAACAAAGAACTTCAAATTTGAAAAGGTTTTATAAAAGGAAAAGACGGCTCGTAAAAGAAAGGGATTTTAATTTTTTTATGACACGAATTTTTGAAAAAGGCATGTGTGAAGTTTTAAAAAAAAGAGATTTTTTTCAAAAAGGAGATTTAGAAAGGGTAGTGTGAAAGTGAATGTGTGAAATGAAATTTTTTTGAGAAAAATGAATTTTTTTTAAAAGCAAGGTATTTAATAAACATATGTAGACTCGCGTGTATGTGGAAGCCAAGCAATAGGTCATGGGAAAATCTAAGAGGCTAAAGAAAAAAAATATATATATATATATATATATATGATTGAGATCTTTTAAGATTTGGAAATCAAGACACAAAATGACGCTTTTGCATTAAAATGTATAAAACAATCTGTGGATGTCAGCGTTCTCCCTCTGATTTCAAATGCCAAGACAACTAAGGAGGCTTGGGATACCCTTGAGAGGTGTTTTGGTACAAAGGGGAGTATTGAATTTGAATATGAAAGTGGATCTATAGCAGCAGATCTACAGCAAGATGAAGAGTTTGTTGAATCCCACTGTGTTCAATACCCTTGAGAGGTGTTTTGGTACAAAGGGGAGTATTGAATTTGAATATGAAAGTGGATCTATAGCAGCAGATCTACAGCAAGATGAAGAGTTTGTTGAATCCCACTGTGTTCAACCACAAGTGGATGATGTCTGTGAAGAAATTTCATAAGCAGCATAGAAGGAGCACGAAGATGCTCGTGAACTCCAATGTGCAAAGCCATGAGTGGACGAATATTCAATGAATCCAACAACAGAGCTCGCTGACGAAAATTTGGTGAATCTAGCAACTGAGCTTGCAGATGACAACTTGGTGATTCCAGCAACAGAGCTTGTTGATGATGATTTGTTGATTCCAGCAACTGGGTTTGCTGATGATATGGTAAATCCAATGATTAGTATTGCTGATGTAAAATTTGATCAAGATTTGTTGGTTAATAATGATTGATTGAAGATGATGAAACAAAAACATGATATTGATATGATGTTATTTGGTGAGATAATCCCACTTCATTCAATGGAAGAAAATCTAATTGCAGCAGCACAGGTTAGTGAAGAAGAGAGAAAGAAAGAGACGAAAATAGAAATAAATGCAGATGCAAAGAAAGAAGCCTGTAAAGAGAAAGCATAAACAAAGATAGAGGCAGAAGCACAGAAATGAGAGGTAGAAGCAGAAATGGAAGTGCAAGAGGAGAAAGCTTCCATTGCAAAACAAAAGGAACAAAACCAATGTGGTTTTGGAGATGTTTTTACACTTACCATTGATTTCCAATATGAAGGTAAACAGATCAATTATGAAGAAGAGTTAAAGTTTATTGAAACATGGCTTGCAACACCATTGTTGGGTGTGGAGCCTGATTATCTTGTTTATTTTGTATCACAACGTTGGACCCTTGTACCTTAATGGGGCGGCAACGCCGCCTGTAATTAAATGCTGCTTGGGGGGGGCAGCTGCAACTTTACGGAGCCCCCCCTGGAGGGGGTTTCGGGGGCAACGCCCCTGAAGCTAAAAACAAATGTAAAATTTCCTTGTAAAAGTATAGTAATTTTTAGTCAATCTGGGTCGTTCATTAGGTGGATGATCTGATGGTAGAAGTTATGTTTAGTTTAAGGTTTTTTTTCCTAGAATGCAACCCCTCGCTTTGCATGAGGGTATTGTATTGTGTATGTGTATTCTCAGAGCGAGAAACAGATAGGAAGACTGTGAGAGAGAACAGAGGATATTACAGCAGATCTGTTGTAGGTTGTGTCTCTTCATTTTGCTAGATAATAGAAAGGAAGGACCGGATGTTCGAGGTGGACATAGCCCAAACTAGGGGAACCATGTATATTTGTCTCTCTCTGGTTTTATGTGTTTTGTGTGCTTGTGTTTTCCACATATTTTATGTGTTGCATTTCTTTGTAATATATAATTTTCGAACAACCATGTCTAGTTGAGTTTTACACAGACACTACAGATATGAATGTTGAAGATGACATGCATGATGCACATATCAATGAAATTTTCAAGTATTGGATTTTTAAAGAGATAAAATATTATTCGCATTTTATGTTGCAGCATATTGATGAAGAAAAGCGCACTACAGAAGACAATATGTGGCAGCAGCCCACATTTCTTGAAGAATTCCAGGACATGCTTAGAGAGCCTGGAACAATAGAACACATGCACCAGAAAATGAAGAAACTGAGGTTTGAAGGATACAACAGTGAGAAGAAAATGATGAAAAAATTTAGAGGCTACAAGATTTGGAAGAAGAGAAGAAGAAAACCAAATATAGTTGAAGTCATTTTTTTTTTTAAAATTGTAAGTCTCGTTGAGACATAGACCAACAGATATCTTAATTAAAGTTTTATGTGGCTGTAATTAAGGGGGAGTGTTGGAGAATCTAATTCCAACCAACTGCTAGGTGTCAAAATTGTTAGTTCAAGTGGCCCAGTTCAGTTTCAGTTAGTCCAGTTTAGTCGAGTTACACTCCAGTTATTTATTACTGATGTTTCCAATGTAATCTTATTTAAGTAATTCATAATAGTGAGAAGAGAAATCCTATTCTCCACTTCTTTTCAGTTTTCAATTCTTGTCAGAATGTTGAAGATGACATGCATGATGAACCTATCAATGTAATTTTATTTAAGTAATTCGTAATAGTGAGAAGAACAATCCTCTGTTCCACTTCTTTTTAGTTTTCAATTCTTGACATAGGCATCTTACTGAAGTACTCTTTACCGATACTAAGATAAGTTGTATCAATTCATTTTATTTTTCAAAATACAAATGTTTCCAACGATGAAAGTTTGGAGGAATATTTATACAAGACATATAAGGAACTTTTAATATTGGTAATATACCTACAACATTGTTGAAAAAAACTATTGATCATGCCGGGTTTTCCTATAACATAAATCTTATCATTATGGATGCCTGAGGTATATAGTAGGGGCTTGCTGAGATTTCTATAACTAATGCTAGGATAGGGCGATGTTGAAATGCATGTACAAATCATTGCAATACTAACTAAAGTCGGGATAGGGCAATGTTGAACTTCTCGTGCAGATCATTGTCATACTATGCTCGATTTACTTGGTGCTTTCTTTTGAAGAGTTCGGGTAGGCGCTGGTATTGTTGAAGTTGGGATTGGGATATGATTATCTCTCTTTCTCAGCAAATTCTTCTGTATTTTATCTGTGATATTCTTGGGCAAGTCTGTGGAGACAACAACCTTGGGAACCATGTAATGCGACATCTTCTCTCCGCCGAACAACACAATCTCCTCTTCTTTTATGATGGTTCCACCATCGTCCTTCGTCTTTATAAAGGTGCATGTATCATATATGAGATAACCCAAGATATCAATAGGGACATTGCAAAATAAAGGGAAAATTTCAAAGATGAATGCTTTTAGCTTTAAATTTATGAAGCGACAAACAATTAAATTGGAGGGCCGGTTTTTGAGGAAGTCCCATCTAGCTCTTCATCATATCCAACACTATTATCCCCAAGCCGCTTATCAACCAGATCCATGTTCCTCAAGAGCCCTCAACATGGCCTAAGCAGGCAAATTAATATCATAGTAGCTGAATTTCTTCCAGCCAAACACCAACTCCAGAAACACTATCCCGAAGTTGTTGTAGACATCGCATTTCTTGGTGCATGGCCATACACAACTATTCCATGGCCATTCAGGAGCAAGGATGAAATTCCATGATATTTTAGGTATAGTTGAAGGAGATCGTCCAAAGAGACAACCCTTATCGTGCTGGTTCTAAATTAACGCGGATCCTCACGATTTTCGAAGGAATGAAACTGATTTAGCCATCTACTAATTTGAAATTCAAATTTCATTTTTTTGGCAGGGTTGGTTTTCAAAATTCAAATCCGTGTATATCGAGATCGTATGTAGAACCATATCGTATCAGGTGACCGTATCATATCAGGTGGCGTTTTTGGGGCTTGTACACATGTTTTCGTCCTCTCAAATGCTATCGCGTCAGTTTTTTTCGGTGAAGATTGGAGTACTTTCTGGGCAAGAAGGTTTTCCCTTTGCATTCCCATACATGTATGATAAAACTACTATCATGTGCATTAAAGGCTAGATAGTAGGTTGGTTATTGCTTGCCAAATATTACACTAAAATTTACTCATACGACCATGAAACCAACAACCATAACGAAAACAGATAAAAGCTCTAAAAATGCTTATCAAGGAACACAAATGGTAGTTTAACTTCAACGACGTAACAATTATAAAGCGACAACCTTCACTGATCGATTGGATGGAAAATATTTGGGTGAACTATATGTTAGCACCCTGTAATCAGCAAGATTGGGAAAGTCCGACTACAGGGAGAACATCGTTTCAACCACTTTGGGATTCTAGGATCTAGCCCTCTTGAATCCGGAGAGGGATCTCTCCAATAAGTGCAAAGATGGATTTGTCTTTGAAGTTTGGGTAATGATATTAGGCTAGTTATGAAGGTCGAGGGTTTGTTTTGTTTTTGGATGGTTGAGCATGATTACTGTTTGAGGTGGAGAGTTCTAAATGCAAAGAGTTCCAAAGGTGAGAAGTTGCAAGAAAAATAGAGTAATCTTTGGCCAAAAAGATAGATAATTGCAGGTTTTAGTCCATTGGGCTATGGAGTCATAATAGGGTTTAATTGAAACAATTAGGTTCAAGAGTGGTCCATGGGGCAAGTCATCTATGTCTAAGGATCTCTTTAAAGTTTGATTTATGGAATGAAATGAAACAATAAGGGAATTTAAACAGATGAAGAACAAAGAGCAGCCTAAGATCTGGTAAGTACTTCTAAAGTAGCCAGCTTTTGACATACACTTAAGAAAAACATGAAAGTAAACTAGGATCTGGTAAGTACTTTTAAACTAGTCAGCCTTTGATACACTTTCAATAGAAAACATTTTAACACAAGGGAAACACAAATGATAATAGAGAATGGCATAAGATCTGGTAAGTACTTTCAAACTAGCCAGCTTTCAACACATTCCAAGGGAAACATTCAGACAGTCTTTGGGGATAAAACTAGGACCAGGGCACACCATATCTTCCTTAGTTCATCTCTAAGTAACATGAAATTAAAGTAACATCCAAGAACAATACTCAGCTAATACAATAAGATGAGGGAACGCCAGCATTCCTATGCTTAAACTGAATTAAATCATTCCTAAATAACATAAATTAGAAGAAAACATGTAGATAAATATTTTCAGTCAGAGAAGGGTACCGATATACAATAGGTCCTAACTCTATGCATGTTGTTTTTTATAAGAGAAGATGAACATAGTGAAAACAGAAGCAAAATAACAAGTTACAATGAGAAAAACATCACCGTCAACATAGACCAGGATCCCGCTTGTATTGATGCTCCAAACCAGTTCAGCTTCAAGTCTAATGCTTTATTTTAGCAATCATCTACACTTCCCAGACTAACTTATCTACCACAAGCAGAGCTCTAAGAGCCAGTGAACACTATTTACAGATAGAAGTCTCAAGCTCAATTACATTTCAATGTTCAGTAGCCAAATCAACCAACCCCTCTCTCATCTTCTCCAGTAGTATTTATAGTGAATGAGGAGGTCAGATCTGATAAAAGATCTCCAAAGATAATTAATATAGACTTAATGGCTTCTCGGCCTTTGGGGGGCTCGATGAAGAAGCTTACAGATGTTTCTGACTGTATTAATGTTTTTCATTAAGATTTAAGCTCGATGGGAGCTCTTTTTTACTTTTGAGGCTCTGTGTTGTATAATAGTCACTCTGTTGATATTTTTTACATTAAGTTCCTTGGAAGAATAAATATTTGGCTGCGCTTGTGGCAAATATCTGATCTTGAAAAATAACTTCGGCCTCTGTTTGAATTCTTTGAGGCACAGGTAGCACTGTGGCAGCTGGGAGGAATCAATTTGCCTCAGATGTGGCGGTGGAGGCTTTCCTGTTTGATAAAACACTTATGATTTTCTTTAAACTGTGTTTTAGTTGGGAGGATTAGGCTTTTGATAATCAATCTTAGCCGTAATCCCCCACAAATCTTTCTTCAATCTTCCGTGCTGGTGCGTTCTATCTTCGACACTGATACTCTATGACTGTGCTTGATTCACTGTGTTTGTTGGTGTGCAGGGCTGTGCAGGGGTCGTGTGGCATCAATGCTTCATGAATTATTGACGAGATGTGGAGTTGAATCCTACGAATGATTCCCTTTGATGAATCAAAGGCGGGAGGATCGTCACCCTCATCCTTTGAAATTTTCTTCAGCATAGCGGAAAAACCATTTAAACCTTGCAAAACACGAGCAACGTTATAAAATCCTGCATATATAGGTTTACTTCTTCAGAAGGTGTGTGGAGAGAGCATGGCCATTGGATGGCATCATCCAATGGTCGAGATTGATTAGAGGAGGTCAGAGGGAAAACGAAGGAAGAATTAAATCAGAACCATCGATCGCGCAGAGATTGACGGTCGGGAGCGAGGGAAAAAATTCAAATCGAATGAGTCGCTCTATTTGAAAAATAAACGAAAAATGGAGAAAAAAGGGGTAAAAACCTTTGTTTTGGAGAAAAATGATTAAAAAATGAGTGGGGAGCTCGGGACGAACGTGGGTCGTTGATCTGCAGATCAGATCGACGGTGGAGATGTTTTTAATAACTGCGCCGTACCACATTCATCTTACGGGCTTCTGCAGAGTGCGATCACTGTCCGATGAGCTAGCCTCAGATCGGACGACGCACGCTAATATCGGGCCGAACCGATATACGACCTTTAATGCCTGTGGAAAACGGTATCACCATACTGCCCAAGGCCATGTGTCGGGCGGTGGCGCTGATCGCTGCCAAACGGAGAAAACCACTTCCCTCTCAAAAGCGGTGTGATGAATTCCGCCCGGTTTTCTTTTAATATAATGACAATAAAACATTAAAAACCCAAAAATTAAATATACACAAAGGTTTGTGTCGGGAGGGTTTTATATTAGCGATTTGGCTTGGCGCCCGTCTGCGGGGCCATGGTCTATATGGAAAGCAATATGACCGGGGGTTTTATGCACAGGGCTAATCAGCATCGAAGATTTCAATAAAGGGGAAGACTTGCGTACTGTGTTACCTTCGATGTGATAAGCGCCCAAATAGCTCAGTGCCCGGTTCCAGTGCCAGGGCATATGGAGTGGAAAAAAGCTAAGGACTTGGCCCAAGGGGGCTTAAACCTTTACACCAAAATATGTATTTTTTATGAAGTTTTCAATGTTTTTCAAGGGTTTTGAGGGTTTCGATAAGGCAAATAAGGAGTCTTGAACCTTATCATAGGGGTTTAAATGGAGGGGAAAAAGGGGAAAAATATGAACATGAAGAATTTTTTGGGTAACAAAGGGATAAAAATGAAGTTAGTTTTGGAAGTGGAAGGAAGGGGAAAATGGTGTTTGCAGCAGTATTTTGTCTTTGAAATCAGCAGAATTTCTGAGTGTAAAATGGGCATAGAAGTGAAGATTTGGACAGAGGCATGAGGCCTTCAAAAGTCTTCAAGAGGTAACACTTTTTAGCAATAAAAATTGTTCCTTGAAGACTTCAAAAATGTTTTAGCCAGCATTTGATATAACAAATTTTATAGCTGGCTAACAATGGCTCCACTTGGGGATGGTGCCTTCTTGAAGGCATCAAGAACTTCAGACTTGCATTATTTGGGAGGTTGATCAGTGCCTTATCCATTGGGCTGCCTTTCTTTCCTTGAATGATCTTCTTTTGCTCTGAAAACATATTTGCAGCCATAAAAACAATGGATCTTTCATCAACAAGCTATCTACCTACCCAATCCTACAGATCTAACATTTTTTCTTCATTAGAGTGCACTTGGATTGACAAACTCTTTCACAACATTTTATTCTTTTGAAAGCAGGAAATCTAATCTATTTCTACTCCTTATTTCTCCACGGACTCAGGTTGAACAGTTGAGCCCATATGATTCTCTACCTAATCTACCATCTGTTAGGATTAAACTGTCCAATAGATTTTTATTCTCTACATTCTACAACAAAAATTTAAAAGCATACAAGTCAGGATTGAATATTCTGACTTGTTGCTAATCTATGGCATGAAAAACAAGCTTCACATAGATCCTATTTTGTAGAAATTTGAATCAAAATGGAAGGTTTAAGATCCGAATTTTCAAAGCATTTCCTTCCTTTTTTTACAGCTCTGTTCTGACTTTTGTTTGAGCTGTCTTTCCTTTGTTTAGCTGGTTCAGATTTTGAGCTAATTAGAACTAGTTATTCCTTTGTTTAGACTCAGAAATTTAAACAGATTTGAGTCATTCATACCTTGGAAACATAGGTTCAGATTTTGAGCATGTTTGAACCTTTAATTTCTACCCTAAACTAGCTACTGATAAGCCAAGATTAAATTGTTTGAAAAATCGAATTCACTATCCTATCAGCAGAAAATTTAAAACTAATTAGTCAAGATTACGTTGTTTGACTAACAATAAGTGTGTTCTTTAGGAGTGGCATTTGAGCTTGCACACTTTCAGATTGTTTCTCTTTTTTGGTATGGGGCTATACCTTTCTTGTTTTCACAGTCTACCCTCTTTACTTTATTTTCTTTGTTTTTGTATTTTTGATTTTTATAACTTTGAATGCAATGATGGGTGGAGTATTTACAATGAGAAAGAAGATAAAAAGGCTTTCAAAACATAACATGGATCAAGAGAAGTAATGTTTGAGCATCTTGCCATTGACAGGACCCCCAAACAATTCTGCTCTATTCAACTCTTGCAAAAAATAGGCATTATTACCAGCAGCTGAATGGATAGAGTAAGGGCCAAGCTATAAATTGTCAAATTTTCCATGCTTGACCTTGTCTTCCCTCCTTGAGTCCCACTTCAAAAATTTGTCCCCAATATTGAAATTGATGGCCTTTGTTCTTCTGTCAAAAAGCTTTTTAATGTTGTCCTGCTTCTGCAATGCTTTGCTATAAACCTCCTCCCTAGTTTGCTGAAGATGAATGGTCTGATTTATTCTTCTGATCATATCCTTATCTTCAGTTTGCAACTCTTGAATCAAATTCATCACTGGTACACCAAGGCTATTTGGAAAAATTGCATCAGTACCATATACAAGTTGGAAAGGTGACATACCAATAGATTTCTTCAAAGCCAATCTGTCAGCCCAAAGTGCATGGACCAGCTTTGTGTGCCAAGACTTTTTGTTGTCCTCCAACAGTTTCTTTATTATGTTCACTAAAATCTTGTTTGAGGATTCTGCAAGTCCATTACCTTGAGGGTAATAGGTCATGGAATGCCCTAGTGTTATCTGATATCTGTGGCAGAATTCAACCATCCTCTTTGATCCAAATGTTGTTGCATTATCAATGATGATCTTGGTAGGACAACCAAATCTAGAGAGAATATTATTCTCTATGAATTTTATAATAACAGAATCATTGGCTTTCCTACAAGGTATGGCTTCTATCCACTTAGTGAAATAATCTGTGGTAGTGAGAATCCATCTATGCTGAGCAGAAGATGGTGGATGGATTTCTCCTATGAATTCAAGTCCCCACTGTCGAAAATGGGCTTCAACAGTGATTGGATGCAGAGGTAGGGGTAGCAGTTTTATTTTTCCTTCAAAAAGTTGACATTTATGGCAGGCAATGATCATCTTGTGCACATCATGAAAAATAGTAGCCCAATAGAAACCAACCCTCAAAATTTTGTTGGCTGTTGTCTTCCAGTACAAATGACCTCCATACTCTCTTTCATGGAACTCGTGCTTAACCTTCTCTGCATCATACTCAGAAAAACATTTAAGCAATACACCACTTGCATTTTTCCAATAAATACATCTATCTATAATGCAATAGTTTACAACTTTTAACTTTAGGAATCTTGCCTTTGTTTTTGTCAAACCAGGAGGTGTATTTAAATTAAGAAAAACATAAATAATCTCATCATACCAAAAGGAATTCATGAAATGGCCTTCAACAATGGGAGTTGAGATTTCCTCTTGTTCGTCCAAAGCATTAATCATATTAATATTAAGAACTTCGAAATTAGATTCAACCATCAATCTAGCCAAACCTTGGCCTTTGATGAGTTTAGTGCGTTTTATCTCTAAATCATATTCAAGGATAACAACAATCCACTTACCTCTCTTACCATCTGGGTCCTGTGTTACAATGTCTTTAACAACCGAGTTTGGAACAAAGGCAATGATTTGTGAGTGAAGGATGTATACTCTGAAGTCTTTCAAGGCTTTAACCAAAGCAAAATCTTGCTTCTCCATGATGTTATATTTCATAGGGGCATCCTTCAATGCCTTGTTAAAGAATGCAATAGGTTGCTCTTGTCCTTGTAGATTTTTCTGTAAAAGGACAACAACTATGGTATGTTCTGATGCAAATGAAAAAATATAAAAATCTTTTGAAAAATCAGGACTTATTAGAACCGATGTTTTGGTTAACACTTGTTTCACCAGTTCAAAGGAATTCTTTGCTTCCAAGGTCCATTTTACCCCTTGCTCCTTCTTTAACATGTTTGTGGCATTTCTAAGGAGCTCAGCCAATTTGGGGATGAACCTTCTAAAAAAGTTAATATTTCCAACGAAAGATTGCAACTCTTTGATGTTTCGAGGATGAGAGATTTGCAATATGGCCTCAATACTTTTGGGATCTATCTTAATACCCTCTTCTGAGATAATGTGCCCAAGAATTTTACCTTCTTGGAGACCGAATAGTGTCTTCTTGGGGTTTAAAGATATTCCAAACTTTCTGCATTTCTCAAAAAAATTTCTTAAGTGTTTTAAGTGCTCTTCATCTGTCTTTGAAAACACAGTAGCATCATCAAGGTATATAATGATGAAGTAGCCCAGTTTTTCCGAGAATGCTATGTCCATGGATCGTTGAAAAGTTGCTCCAGCATTCATTAGACCAAAGGGCATTTTCACATACATGAATGTGCCCCATGGTGTAGTAAAGGCTGTCTTTAATTGATCAGCAGGGTGAACTAAGATCTGATTGTACCCTGAGTAGCCATCAAGCAAAGAAATTCTTCTAGACCCTACCACCCTTTGTAAAATGTGATACATCTTAGGTAAAGGGTAGTTGTCTTTTAATGAAGCTTTGTTTAAGTCTCTAAAGTATATACAAAGCCTGATCTCTCCAGTTTTCTTCCTAACAGACACCAGATTAGACACCCACTCAGAATATCTAATAGGGACAATAATACCAGCTTCATACATTTTCCTGATTTCCTTCTCAACCGGAGGCAGCTGAACAGGGTTTATTCTGCGCAGTTTCTGTTTGAATGGTTTTTAGTTTTCTTTGAGGGGAATTTTGTGCTGTATTATTTTAGTGTCATAGGATTTCAGATCTTCGTACTCCACACAAAAACATCAGAAAATTCTTTAAATAGCTCTATGTATTTGAATTTAATGTGAGTTGGTAAAGTTTTAGACAGTTTAATCATTTTCGGTTTTTCTCACTGCCTATATTGC
This sequence comes from Pinus albicaulis, assembly GCA_034641835.2. Taxonomy (NCBI): domain Eukaryota; kingdom Viridiplantae; phylum Streptophyta; class Pinopsida; order Pinales; family Pinaceae; genus Pinus; species Pinus albicaulis. The sequence continues at coordinate 1,003,636,658 of CM076577.1, read as the reverse complement.
ACTCTTCCACTTCAGTCTCTACAGGTTCCAGTTTTGGCTTCTTGGCCACATCGTTAAAATCAAACAACTCTTCTAAAGGGGCCAGACCCTTAGGAAAACTCTGATCTTTAGAGTGCAGAGTTTCTAACTCCTCTGTTTCTAACTCTGCATTCAATTCAGTTTTGTTTTTAAGTTTTCCAGTCAGAAGATTAAGATTGACAAGCTCAGGAGACGGCTCTTCTTCACCAAGAAAATTTTCTTCACTGCAGTCTATATCATAATCTGAGTCTGAACTGTTTAGTTCGAATTCATTTCTGAATTTCATGAATTCTTCTATTTATTTGTCTCTATCAAACACCTGCCAATACTTTTCATTATTAGGCACGGCTGGTCTGAATTTTATTTGAGTTGTGCAGTCTTTGGTTTCATATGGTGTTAAGCACATTCTAGCTGCAAAGGCTAAGTTGTGGGCAGAAATATTTCTTTTTCTTGGGACAAAAATCAGTTTGGACTCCTCGAATGTTTTTAAAAGGTTCATGACATCGTTTCAGTAGGCCCTAAGTCTGGGATGATATGCGTTATACTCCCCATTGACTTGCCTAATGACTAACTCTGAATCCCCATACACATTGATTCTTTTGGCTGCTAACTTTTTCAACAATCGTAAGCCTAAGAGAAGGGATTCATATTCCGCTATGTTGTTAGAACACTGAAAGTTTAATTTGCAAGAAATGCTATCTGTGTGGTTGTTTTTAGTGTTGCAAATCCAAACCCCTGCACCAACATTGTTCCTAGTGCAGGATCCATCAAAAAACATAATCCACAGAGGACTATTTTTGGTTTCATCTGTTTGGTGGTTGTCCTCTCCAACTGAAGTGCCTTCGGATGTTTCTTGAATATCAACACTTAGTTGGATTTGTTTCAACACCTCAGCCTTCTCTCTATTTTGAGGGTTGTTTTCTTGACTTTCAAGGTTTAAGAGCAATGGGTGGATGACTTGTAGCTCAAGACCTGTGTTTTGTTTGCTAGAGTTTACAGGTTCAGCAAATTTTTCTGATACTACTACGTTATCTTCTTCCTCCTCTCTAACTGTCATTAAATCAGGCAAGGTCACTTGTTCACTAAAAGTTTCATCGTTGAAAAGGATAAATGAATCTAGGCCTGTGTCTACAAAATAAAGGGGAGAGTTCTGTGGTCTGTCTTGGTTTGTAACTGTGTATTGCATATGGGACTCCCTGTAAAGTCTTCTAGTCTGATTGAAAATAGGGATAGTCGCATATGTCATGTCCATTTGCATAGTCCCTTGTAACTTAGCCCCCCCAAGACCTAGATAATAACATTCCATACTTTGGGGGCACATCAGCCACAACAATATCCATTACTAAGCATTTGGCTGGAATCTAGGCTAAATTAACGCAGAGGTCTTTGATTAATCCTAAACATTTCACTCTGCTTGAGTCAAAGGAGTAAAGGTCTTGATAAGTTCTGGCGATCTCTAGACCTAGGCTCTCCATCACCGCTTTTGGCATTAAATTGTGAGAGGCCCCTGAGTCATGCATAGCGTTGTGCAAAATTTTTTCATGAACATTTAAAATTACATAAAAGGGAGGAACAGGTCCCTCTTGATATCTACCTTCAATCTTGGGACCAAAAATGAGCTCTGGTTGGTCATCATTAAGATTGACTGTGTCATTATTATCTTCAATGTTTAAAGCCTTCAAAATTTGGGTCCTATATACATTCTGAGCAGCTAACTCAGTAAAGGGAACAGAGATTTTGATCTTTGAAATTTCCTGCTCTAGCCTGAAAGGAATTTGGTTCTTTGAAGAACTTGTCTCAGCCTTACTAGCTACTAGTCTATCAGCAACATCAACTTGCTCATTTGTTTTATTTACATTTGACAAAGTTGTTTTCACAGGAGTACTAGCTGAAATGTTAGTACTGCTAAGGTCTGCACTCTGTTTTTCATTTTTTTAAGTGCCTTTCTCTTTACCATTATTAGAATTAACAACCACTATTTTGTCCTTTTGTTTGACAACTTTAGGCTTGGTTGCAGTGTTGTTTTGTGAAGATTTGTCAGAGGTTTTGTTGTTGGGGGTTTTTTAACTGGTTTTTCTCCTAAGGTCATATTCTCTTTGAGACTCTATGATGACATTTTCCATGTCTTGATAATAATTTTCATCATCATGTCTTTTGTCATCATAAGGTGTATAAAGACCTTGTTTTCTATCATAATTGACTTCAAAGTCATCATTATCTACCTCCAGCATGTTGATATCATCTTCATCTATTATTTCATCTGTTTCCTCAACCTCACTTACATAGTTTTGATGAAAGGGAGGAGTGACCTGTTGATCATCTTCCGTAGGTCTGTTTGGAGGTTTGTTTCTTCTAAAATTCTGATTCTGGTTCTGGTTTTTGTTTTGAGGAGCAATTTGGTTTTGGCTGGCTTGTGCTCTCTCAAGGATGCTAATTTTCTTCATCATCTCCTCCATCATTCTCTCCATCTTTGAGTTGGAAGTAGAAGGTGTGTTTTCCTCTCTAAAGGACACTCTCTTCTCATTTTTCATTCTTGCTCTCTTCTCCATTAAGTTTACTTCCACAGCCAGAGCTCCTTTTTTCATCCCTTCAAGAGTTGCATGATCTCTCTCTCTCAGTTGATAGGCCATTTCAGGGTCAAACCCCTCAGGAAACTTGTTTAATGTTGAGCCTTGTGGAGGCTTTAGATCTAGGGAAAGTGCATTGTACACACTGTTAAATCTAGTGCAGTAAGCTTGCACACTTTCCCCGGTGTTTCTATGGAGGTTCTTGTAATCAGAAAGGACTTGAAGATGATTCCTCTTTACTTCCCATTTGTTTAAGAAAGTCTGATGGAAGGCTTGGAGATCATTGATACTATAGGGGGTTAAGCCCTTGAACCATTTTCTTACTTCTCCCCCCAGACTTTGAGAAAATAACCTAAGCTTGACACAATCATCATCATTTTCATTTCTGTCAAAGTAGTCATTCATCTTATCCACATGTTGTGAAGCAGTTGTAGCATTACTGGCATCATACAATGGAATTTTGGACTGATAGTCCTATGGAAGATTGACTAATGGTACAGGAAGGAATAAGGGAGCATACCATGCTGCCATGATATGTGGTGGAGGTGGATTTATGAGAAGTTGATTAACAAGAGGAAAAGTGGGCTGAAGTGGAGTGGTTTGAATAGTCGATGTAGGGTGAGCAGAAATGGATGGACCAGGAGTAGATTACTGAGCTGATCTTGGATGAGAGACACCTAAGTTGTGAAGGAAATGTAAATTAGGAGGTGTTGTTTCTCTGCTACCAGGATGTTCACTTGTTTTAGGAGATGAAAGTGAGGACTCAGAATCTAACCGATCTAAATCATCAAGAGACCTAGTTCTAAAGGGATTTACTAAGTCAAATTGTGATTGTTGTAGAGCTGAAAGATTTTCAGGAACTGAATTAGCTCTCAAGGGTGATCTAAAAACAGTTGATAATTTAATCCTAGGAGACTTCCTAAGGATACTTTCTAGGTTTTCAACTATCTCAGGTGGATCGGGGTTAGGATAGGCTCTAGTGTGAATCTTTATAGGAGCCACTATGTTGTGTTTTTCAAACCCAAATAAACAAGAAAAGTTAAAACAGGTATGACAGTTTTTAAAAGGTCAACTAATATGTTTACACAAATTTTAATCCTACAATCCTCTAACTGAGTTTGAATGATATTACAATGAAAATGGTTCTTCCCAGTGGAGTCTTAAGGTCTGTTGAGGATTGTGGAGTCTCCAAGTGGAAGTTTTTAGCTCCTAAGGAGGTAAAGGGTTTTATGGTCCACCACCACGTTTATTTGATACCAATCTGAAATATTTTGGTTTTATGAGTTATTTTTTAGTTTTGTGGTTTTTAAGAATGTGCTAACTCTGTTTCAAAACTTAGCTATGGTTATGAGACAAAGATAGTCTACTCTTATGGCTAAGCTAGCTGATATTTCAAGGTTAGACAAACTCTTATGAGAATCCTAGGTTTTCCCTAGCTTGTCATTGATTCAAACAAGTTTTATCATGATTACCATTTCTTGTTAGTGCTTGAAAAGGATGCTTATTACTTACTAAACAATGTTTTTGAATTTAAAAGGTCTCTTGAGGTCTTAAAAGGTACCTAGGCCGAAAAAACACTCAATATCCCAACATAGTCACCAGAAATGTTAGCACCCTATAATTAGCAAGATTGGCAAAGTCTGACTGCAGGGAGAACATCGTTTCAACGACTTTAGGATTCTAAGATCTATTCCTCCTGAATCCGGAGAGGGATCTCTCCAATAAGTGCAAAGATGGATTTTTCTTTGAAGTTTGGGTAATGATATTAGGCTAGTTATGAAGGCCGAGGGTTTGTTTTGTTTTTGGATGGTTGAGCATGATTACTGTTTGAGGTGGAGAGTTCTAAATGCAAAAAGTTTCAAAGGTGAGAAGTTGCAAGCAAAATAGAGTAAGCTTTGGCCAAAAAGATAGATAATTGTAGGTTTTAGTCCATTGGGTTATGGAGTCATAATAGGGTTTAATTGAAACAATTAGGTTCAAGAGTGGTCCATGGGGCAAGTCATCTATGTCTAAGGATCTCTTTAAAGTTTGATTTATGGAATGAAATGAAACAATAATAAGGGAATTTAAACAGATGAAGAACAAAGAGCAGCCTAAGATCTGGTAAGTACTTCTAAAGTAGCCAGCTTTTGACATACACTTAAGAAAAACATGAAAGTAAACTAGGATCTGGTAAGTACTTTTAAACTAGTCAGCCTTTGATACACTTTCAATAGAAAACATTTTAACACAAGGGAAACACAAATGATAACAGAGAATGGCCTAAGATCTGGTAAGTGCTTTCAAACTAGCCAGCTTTCAACACATTCCAAGGGAAACATTCAAACAGTCTTTGGGGATAAAACTAGGACCAGGGCACACCATATCTTCCTTAGTTCATCTCTACTTAACATGAAATGAAAGTAACATCCAAGAAAAATACTTAGCTAATACAATAAGACGAGGGAATGCCAGCATTCCTATGCTTAAACTGAATTAAATCATTCCTAAATAACACAAATTAGAAGAAAACATGTAGATAAAAATTTTCAGTCGGAGAAGGGTATTGATATACAGTAGGTCCTAAATCTATGCATGTTGTTCTTTATAAGAGAAGATGAACACAGTGAAAACAGAAACAAAATAACAAGTTACAATGAGAAAAACATCACCGTCAACATAGACCAGGATCCCTCTTGTATTGATGCTCCAAACCAGTTACAGCTTCAAGTCCAATGCTTTAGTTTAGCAATCATCTACACTTCCCAGACTAACTTATCTACCACAAGCAGAGCTCCAAGAGCCAGTGAACACTATTTACAGATAGAAGTCTCAAGCTCAATTACATTTCAATGTTCAGTAGCCAAATCAACCAACCCCTCTCTCATCTTCTCCAGTAGTATTTATAGAAGAATGAGGAGGTCAAATCCGATAAAATATCTCCAAAGATAATTAATACAGACTTAATGGCTTCTTGGCCTTTGGGGGGCTCGATTAAGAAGTTTACAGATGTTTCTAACTGTATTAATGTTTTTCATTAAGATTTAAGCTCGGTGGGAGCTCTTTTTGAATTTTGAGGCTCTGTGTTGTATAATAGTCACTCTATTGATTTTTTTTACATTAAGTTCCTTGGCAGAAATAACTATTTGGTTGTGCTTGTGGAAAATATCTGATCTTGATCAATAACTTCAGCCTCTGTTTGAATGCTTTGAGGCATAGGTGGCACTGTGGCCGCTGGGAGGAATCAATTTGCCTCAGATGTGCCAATGGAGGCTTTCCTGTTTGATAAAACACTTATGATTTTATTTAAATTGTGTTTTAGTTGGGAGGATTAGGCTTTTGATAATCAATCTTAACCGTAATCCACCACAAATCTGTCTTCAATCTTCCATGCTGGTGCGTTCTATCTTCGACACTGATACTCTCTGACTGTGCTTGATTCACTATGTTTGTTGGTGTGCAGGGCTGCGCAGGGGTCATGTAGCATCAATGCTTCATGAATTATTGACAAAACGTGGAGTTGAATCCTGTGAATGATTCCCTTTGATGAATCGAAGGCGGGAGGATCATCACCCTCAACCTTTGAAATTTTCTTCAGCATAGCAGAAAAAACATTTAAACTCTGCAAAACACGAACAATGTTATAAAATCCTGCATATATAGGTTTACTACTTCAGAAGGCATGTGGAGAGAGCATGGCCATTGGATGGCATCATCCAACGGTCAAGATTGATTAGAGGAGGTCAGAGGGAAAATGGAGGAAGAATTAAATCAGAACCGTTGATCGCGCAGAGATCGACGGTCGGGAGCGAGGGTGAAAAGTCAAAGCAAATGAGTCGTTCTATTTGAAAAATAAATGAAAAACGGAGAAAAAAGGGGTAAAAACCTTTGTTTTGGAGAAAAATGATTAAAAAATGAGTGTGGAGCTTGGGACGAACGTGGGCCATTGATCTGCAGATCAGATCAACGGCGGAGATGTTTTTAATAACCGTGTCGTACCACGTTCATCTTACGGGCTTCTTCAGAGCGTGATCACCGTCCGATGAGCTGGCCTCAGATCGGATGCTGCATGCTAATATCGAGCCGAGCTGATATCCGACCTTTAATGCCTGGGGAAAACGGTATCACCATACCGCCCAAGGCCACATGTTGGGCAGTGGCGCTGATCGCTACCAAACGGAGAAAACCGCCTCCCTCTCAAAAGCGGTGCGATGAATTCCGCCCGGTTTTATTTTAATTTAATGATAATATAACTTTAAAAACCCAAAAATTAAATATACACAAAGGTTTGTGTCGGGAGGGTTTTATATTAGCGATTTGGCTTGGCGCCCGTCTGCGGGGCCATGGTCTATATGGAAAGCAATATGACTGGGGGTTTTATGCACAGGGCTAATCGGCATCGGAGATTTCAATAAAGGGGAAGACTTGCACACTATGTTACCTCCGATGCAATAAGCGCCCAAATAGCTCAGCATCTGGTTCCAATGCTAGGGCATATGGAGTGGAAAAAGGCTAAGGACTTGGCCCAAGGGGGCTTAAACCTTTACACCAAAATATGTATTTTTTATGAAGTTTTCAATATTTTTCAAGGGTTTTGAGGGTTTCAATAAGGCAAAGAAGGAGTCTTGAACCTTATCATAGGGGTTTAGATGGAGGGGAAAAAGGGAAAAAATATGAACATGAAGAATTTTTTGGGTAACAAAGGGATAAAAATGAGGTTAGTTTTGGAAGTGGAAGGAAGGGGAAAATGATGTTTGCAACAGTATTTTGTCTTTGAAATCAACAGAATTTCTGAGTGTAAAATGGGCACAGAAGTGAAGATTTGGACAGAGGCATGAGGCCTTCAAGAGTCTTCAAGAGGTAAAACTTTTTAGCAATAAAATTTGTTCGTTGAAGACTTCAAAAAAAATTTAGCCAGCATTTGATATAACAAATTTTATAGCTGGCTAACACTATAAAGCATCAACCTTGGCCAGCCAGAAAAATGTCTCAACCAAGGGCATGTAAATAGACATAATATTTCTCAAGACACATATACATGGAAAGTGCTAGTTAAAATCATAGTTACCAAATATGTTTGTATCAAGAAAAAAATATGGAAATTCGGTAATGATATTTGTGCATCGAATTATTCGATAAAAAATCGGTTTTTTTCAGTTCATGATCGCTAATATCCTTACACATAATTCATATGTATTTTTTTCAGTCGTCATAGAAGGGGTAGTTTGTGTCAGTAATAGTAAGTGGAATGTAAATGAGGAAGGGTAATAATCAAGAAATAAAAACTAATTGGGAATGAGAAATTTCCCATTTTAAATTTTAAAGTGGTTTTTTAGATTTTAAAAAGTTGTAGATTTTAAAGAGTTGAAATAACTAGAAAAGATATATTTTAGGTTAATTTAAAAGTTTATAGAAAGTAACTAAAATTTATAAATTTAATAAAAAGTAAATGATTTTTTAAATAGGTTTATTTTAGAATATATTTTATAAAAATAAGTTTTGAATATTTAGTTTTACATAAGTATCAATTAAAATGGATTTTAAAAAAGATTTTAGGTTATATTTGATATTTGAATTTTACCTTTTACTTTAAATATTTAATTTTAAAAAATATATTTAGATCAGGTATGAAATAGATTTTAGGGATAATTGACAAGTGTGTTTGTGTTTTTGTTTAGGTAATATTTGAAATTTGAAATTTAATTTTCATTATAAATATTTAATTTTTTAGAAATGATTGTAGATAAGTGAATTGCAGTTTTAAAATTGTTATCAAAATTATCAAAAGTTATTTAACTATTAAAATGAATGAGAAAAATATGAGTAAGAAGAATTATTGTTATATATACATAGAAGTATACATTAAATTTTTTTTCTAATTTAAAATTATATATATAGAAATATACATTCAGTTTTTTTTCTAATTTAAAATTTTTTATACGAATTTTTATCCTATCTAATCCGGATTCGAATTCAAATTTAGTAACTGTGGTGAAAAGGAAAATCTGAAGATGTCAATTTACGGACAAACTTGTCAGGCATTCACAATTGAAAATTCTTTAAAAAAAAGTTTTTAGAGACTCAATCTTTAAGTGCCAAATCCTTGGACATCATCAATCATATATGCGTCAAAATTATTACAATTTCTAATTGTAATTCAAGCAGTCGTTGTTGCAGTCATTGAAGAAATTTAAAAACATCTAATTTTTGTTTCACGAAAAACAAAATTGAAACCAATGATTTGGCATAAAGCTTCAGTTGGCCAACAAATAGATAAGGCAATGTTTGATCTCCTCTTACAAGTATTTAAAGATAATAAAAACCCAATAAAATGGGAGGGTTTGAATTGTTCTTTGAGATACTTTTATTGGATATTGTGACGAAATTTAGGCATTTGACTTCTCCCTCCTAAGTACACCCTATAAATTTAACAGTAACCTATTTAAAACAAACCTAATAGCAGACCTGTCTTTGGTCAACAATAAAAGTTGTTTTACTGTGTACGAACTTAGGTCAACAAAAAAAGTTGTTTTACCGTGCCTGGAATAGTAATTCGTTGGGAGCTTTAGATTATATAGTGAAAAAATAAATAATTGAATCTTTATCCACACATAAAAGCTATGAATTGTTAAGATAATTGAGGTAAAAACATGTACGAGATAGCTTATTCAAATGTAGTACAAGCATAAATTCACCCATTTTATGCCAAAAAGTTCATTGTAACAATATTATACACCAAAACTTCTAACATATTTCTGAAAGGGTTTATAGAGGAGATTTAATCTAAAAAAGTAGACAAAATAAAATTTCCTACCAACTCATGGTTTACTTTATGTGTATTAGATCATGAAATTATCTCAAAGAGATCTAACTCATTGAAGTATCCTTTAAAAAAGGTGAAATACATTTTTTCACGATGAGCATTCCCTATTCAAAATGAATGTTAAAAGTTATGCTTTACATTTTTTTACAACCATTAGCTTCTGCATCAATGAGACATTTTACATATGACATAATAAGATGTTGTTTCCAAATTGATTTACAAACTTAAATTCAAGTTAATTTTTGCATAACAAAATAATAGATACTCAGATATAAGTTAAAAACACTTAACACTGATGTGAAATAAAAATATATCTATGAACATTGATTTGAAACAAAAATATATGAGCGAGCATTGATTTGAAACAATAATATATTCACTAGTACATTTGGTCAAATTTCCGACACTTTTGACCAAATGTCAGAAATTTCCACAATTTTTATCAGTTTTTCAAATCCTGCCCACAACTGTCGCTATACCAACGTTTGGAGGCAAGTGTCAGTATTGCGACATTGAGAGGTAAGTGTCGATCTTGCGAATTTTGGAGAAAAGCATCAGAATTGCGACGACTTGGAGAAATGTGTCGGTCTTGCGACACTTAGAGCTAAGTGTCGCTATTGCGACATTTGGAGGAAAGAGTCGGTATTGCGACAGTTTAGGGAAAAGCATCAGTATTGCGACCTTATAGAGATAACTGTCGGTATTGCAATAGTTAAAACAAGTGTGGGTATTGCGATGTTCAGGAGGCAAATGTTGTTAGTGTTTAGGAACAATCTTAGGGTTTAGGGTTTGGGAATTATTTTTGGTGATCGAGTCTTATTGTGTGAGGCCGCCCAACAAAACACATTCTTACGGGTTGTTTTGTTCAAGGGTGCCCATATCAGTTTTGCTAAGTTGTGCTCGCCCGGGTGCCTTGTGCAAGTTTGGGCGCCCTGTTTTCTGTTTTCTCCCTTGTGGCATCGTTTAGTCAGGCGCACCGTGTCGCACCTTGTGAGGTCGCCCGATCGAGTGCATTTGGGTTGGGTCGTTTCGTTCGAGGGCGCTCGTATCAGTTTTGCTAAGTTGTGACTGCCAGGGTGACTTGTGCACATTCGGGAATCCCGTTTACCGTTTTCTCCCTTGTGGCCACGTCGTTCGATCGAGCGCATCGTGTCGCGGCGTGTGAGGTCGCCCAATTAGGCGCATTTGGGTCAAGCCGTTTCATTCGAGGGTGCCTGTATCAGTTTTGCTAAGTTGTGACAGCTCGAGTGCCTTGTGCACGTTCGGGTGGCCCATTTTCCATTTTCTCCCTTGTGGCATCGTTTGGTCGGGCGCGTCGTGTCGTGCCGTGTAAGGTCACCTAACCGCGCGCGTCTGGGTCGGGTCAGGCCATTTTATTCGAGGGCGCCCCTATCAGTTTTGCTAAGTTGTTACCGCCCAGGTGCCTTGTGTGCGTTCGAGCGGCCCGTTTTCCGTTTTCTACCTTGTGGCATCATTTGGCCGGGTGCATCGTGTCGCGCCGTATGGGGTTGCCCGACCGGGCGCATTCGGGTCGGGTCGGGCAGTTTCGTTCGAGGGTGCCCGTATCAGTTTTTCTAAGTTGTGACCACCCTGGTACCTTGTGCACGTTCGGGCGGCCCATTTTTCGTTTTCTCCCTTGTGGCATCGTTCGGTAGGGCGCGCCGTGTGAGGTCGTCGAACCGGGCGTGTTCGTGTCGGGTCGTTTCGTTCGAGGGCACTCATATAAGTTTTTCTAAGTTATGACCACCCAGGTGCCTTGTGTATGTTCGGGCGGCCTGTTTTCTGTTTGATCCCTTGTAGCATCGTTCGGTCGGGCGCACCGTGTCGCGCCATGTGAGGTCGCCCGACCGGGCATGTTTGGGTCGGGTCGGGTCGTTTCATTCGAGGACGACCGTATCAGTTTTTCTAAGTTGTGACCACCAAGATGCCTTGTGGAAGTTTGAGCGTCCCGTTTGTCGTTTGCTCCCTTGTGGCATCATTTGGTCGGGCGCGCAGTGTTGTGCCATGTCAGGTTGCCCAACCGAGCACGTTCGGCTCAGGTCATTTCGTTCAAGGGTGCCTGTATCAGTTTTGCTAAGTTGTGACCGATTGGGTGCCTTATGCAAGTTTGGGTGGCCCGTTTGCCATTTTCTCCCTTGTGGCATCGTTCGGTCGAGCGTGATGTGTCGCGCCGTGTGCGGTCGCTCGACCGAACACATTCAGGTCGTTTCTTTTTATTCGAGGGTGCCCGTATCAGTTTTGCTAAGTTGTGACAACCCGGGTGCCTTGTGCACATTCGGGCGGCCCATTTTCCATTTTCTCCCTTGTGGCATCGTTCGGTTGGGCGCGCCGTGTCGCGAATTGTGAGGTCGCCCGACCGGGCGCATTCAGGCCAGGACGTTTTGTTCGAGGGTGCCCGTATCAATTTTTCTAAGTTGTGACTGCCCGGGTGCCTTGTGCACGTTCGGGTGGCTTGTTTTCCATTTTCTCCCTTGTGGCATCGTTCAATCGAGCGCGCCATGTTACGTCGTGTGAGGTCGCCCGACTGGGCGCGTTCGGGTCCGGTTGTTTCGTTCGAGGGCGCCCATATCAGTTTTGCTAAGTTGTGACCGCCCAGGTGCCTTGTGCACGTTCGGGTGGCCAGTTTTCCATTTTCTCCCTTGTGGCATCGTTCGATCGGGCGCACAGTGTTGCGTTGTGTGAGGTCGCCCGACCGGGTGTGTTTTGCTCGGGCCGTTTCGTTCGAGGGTGCTTGTATTAGTTTTGCTAAGTTGTGACCGCCCGGGTGCCTTGTGCACGTTCGGGTGGCCCGTTTTATGTTTGATCCCCTTTGGTATCGTTTCTCGTGTCGTGCCGTGTAAGGTCGCCGAATCGGGCGCATTCGGGCCGGGCCGTTTCGTTGGAGGGCGCCTGTATTAGTTTTGTTAAGTTGTGATTGCCCGGGTGCCTTGTGCACATTCGTGCAGCGCGTTTGCCATTTTTTTCTTTGTGGCATCATTCGGTCAGGTGCTCCGTGTTGCGCTATGTAAGGGCGTCTGACCAAGCGTGTTCGGGTCAGGCCGTTTTGTTCGAGGGCGCCCGTATCAGTTTTGCTAAGTTGTGATCGCTCGGGTGCTTTGTGCACGTTTAGGCGGCTCATTTGCCGTTTTCTCCCTTGTGCACGGTCGGGCGGCCCATTTGGCGTTTTCTCCCTTATGGCATCGTTGTTCGGGAGCATCGTGTAGCGCCATGTGAGGTCGCCTGACGGGGCGCGTTCAGGTCAAGTCGTTTCGTTCAAGGGTGCCCGTATCAATTTTTCTAAGTTGTGACCACCCGGGTGCGTTGTGCACGTTCGCGTGGCCCATTTGCCATTTTCTCCCTTGTGGCATTGTTTGATCAAGTGTGCCATGTCGCGCCATGTGAGGTCGCCTGACTAGGTGCGTTCGGGTCGAGTCGTTTCGTTAGAGGGCGTCCTTATCAGTTTTGCTAAGTTGTGACCGCCTGAGTGCCTTGTGCACGTTCGGGCAGCCCGTTTTCCATTTGATCCCTTGTGGCATCGTTTAGTCGAACGCGTCGTGTGAGGACGCCCGACCGGGCGCGTTCAAGTAGGGTCAGGCCATTTCGTTCGAGGGCGCCTGTATCAGTTTTTCTAAGTTTTGACTGCCTGAGTGTCTTGTGCACGTTTGGGCGTCTCGTTTACGGTTTGCTCCCTTGTGGCATCGTTCGGTCAAGTGCACCATGTCGCGTCGTGTCAGGTCGCCCGACCAGGCGTGTTCAAGTCGGGTCGTTTTGTTCGAGGGCGCCCGTATCTGTTTTGCTGAGTTGTGACCACCTGAGTGCCTTGTGCACGTTCGGGTGGCCCATTTTTCGTTTGCTCCCTTGTGGCATCGTTCGGTCGGGCACACCGTGTCGTGCCGTGTAAGGTCGCTCGACCGAGCACGTTTAGTTCGGGTCATTTCGTTCGAGGGTGCCTGTATCAGTTTTGCTAAGTTTTGATTTCCCGAGTGCCTTATGCACGTTCGAGCGGCCTTTTTTCCGTTTGTTCCCTTGTGGCATCGTTCGGTCGGGCGCACCGTGTCACGCCGTGTGACGTCACCTGACCGGGTGCATTCGGGTCAGGCCATTTTGTTTTTCTAAGTTGTGACTGCCAGGGTGCCTTATGCACATTCGGGTGGCCTGTTTTTTGTTTGCTCCCTTGTGGCATCGTTCATTTGGGCACGCCATGTTGCGCTATGTGAGGTCGCCCGACCAGGCGCGTTTCGATCGGGCCGTTTTGTTCGAGGGCACCCATATTAGTTTTGCTAAGTTGTGATCGCTCAGTTGCCTTCTGTACATTCGAGCAGCCCGTTTGTCATTTTCTCCCTTGTGGCATCGTTCGGTCGGGCATGTCGTGTTGCGCTGTGTGACGTGTCCCGGCCAGGCGCATTCGGGTCGGGCCATTTCATTCGAGGGCACCCATATTAGTTTTGCTAAGTTGTGACCACCTGGGTGCCTTGTGCATGTTCGAGCGGCCCATTAGCTATTTTCTCTGTTGTGGCTGTATCGTTTGGTCAGGTGCATTGTGTCGCACCCTGTGGGGTCGCCCGACCGAGCGCATTCGGGTCTAGTTGTTTCGTTCAAGGGCGCCCATATCAGTTTTGCTAAGTTGTGACCGTTCGGGTGCCTTATGCACATTCGGGTGGCCCATTTTCCATTTGATCCCTTATGGCATCATTCGATCGGGCGTGACGTGTCATGCCATGTGAGGTCACCCGACCGAGCGCATTCGAGTAGGGTCAGGCCGTTTCGTTCGAGGGCACCCATGTTTGGTCTCAATCTAGTCTCCTAAACTGAGCTCATTTAATTGTCAACCAGGATTTGTAAACTGCTGAAGTGAAGTGTACTGTATGTACCTAGGTGCTTGTTTCCTAATGCATTGTGTGTAGTGTTTTGTGATGTTTTTGGTCTTTTGTGATGATTTATGATGTTTTTGGTCTTTTGGTGGTTTTATGTTCACAAGGAGAATGCCTAGAAAGCTAATGGAAGGAAGCTAATGATTAAAAACAGAGTGAGACCTAATTGATTGATGACAAATGACAAATGCAATTGCAAACACTGAAGTAGAATCAAATCTAAACTATGACTAAGCAAAAACAGAGCTTGATAATGACTTCTAAGGAATTGATTAAAAACATAAACTCAACTTGAGAAATGATCAACTAAACATGCAAATCTTCCTAACTAAACAGTTTAAACAACTAACTTATAATGATGCAGCATTTTATCCTTGGTTAGAGATTTGTTGAAATATGTTTGGAATAAAACATTGATATCATCATAAGATATTCTATTCTAGGACTAGTTTTCTAACTCTATTCTGCAATTCAATTGAATGTCACAAAACCTTGCTCAAGAGTTATTAATTTCTTTTTCAAAGTAGTCTTTTGAGAGAGGGCTCTGTTTATGAAATAATAAGGAAATTGCAGAGGTACTTCATGCCTTAAAGTGATATGGTCTTCTGTTCATGTAGTGATGAGTCAATTATGGATTTTAGAACAAGAAGAGATTTGTGAATAATGAAGGCTGTTTTGTTAATCTTAACAACTGAAGTAATCTATTGTGCAGTGAATGACAACTGACTATGGAATGCAAATGCAGTGAGTTGAACTACAACCAAACCTAAAATGTCACTAGCCTAAAACAGTGTTAAACTACAAGTCATCATCAAACTCAAAACAAAGTAACTGAACATGATGTTAAGTGCAATTAAACTCCGGAGTATCCTAACTATACTATCATGCATTATTCTATGAAATTATACAGTCTGTTTGTCCATCATTGTTGATATTTTGGAAGAGTTCCTTCTTTTGGAAGAGATTTTAGAACAATTCTGACTGTGTAATTGAGTGCAAATGCAAACATAAAGGACTGAAAGCAATGAAAAACTAAGATATCATAGCCATCTCCTACTCGACATTATGATATTTTGGGCAAGCGTTTAAGAGCAAGAACAGCGATAATACTTAGTACAAACACACAACTAAAACATTCATTATCACGGTTATGCCTTGGACTCCTTAAGGATTTCTTGGAAGAGTTTCTTCTTGTGGAAGAGTGATTAGAACAAGTGTAACTGTGATAGTGAACAACAAAAATTACAACTAAATCCTACAATACTATAGCTATTTCCCATTCATCATTATAATCTTTTGGAAGAGCTTCTTCTTGTGGAAGAGTTAGAATGAGTATAACTACAGTAGCTAATTAAAAACAACTACGAATTCAACTTCTAATCCTACAATACTATAGCCATTCCCCATTCATCATTATAATATTTTGGAAGAGCTTCTTCTTGTGGAAGAGTTAGAATGAGTATAACTACAGTAGCTAATTAAAACAACTACTAATTCAAATTCAAAAACGTAAAGGCAGCTAGAATACTTATCTAATTTACGCAAATAAATCCGTGCAAGAGGCAGGGGCCCTCTACCACCTGACGGAATTCAAATCCAAATTAAATCAACGCTTTCAAAACAACACTGTCTGCTTCATTAAAGATGAAATAACTTGAACATAGCACTCTGCGTCTTCAGAAATGTAGCACAGAATCTAAGCAAAATCTAGAACAAAATCTAGCATAAAATCTAGCCTAGCTCTCGGTTTCCCAAGTGTTTATATAACAAATGTAAATAACAAGATTTGCAACAATTCAGGAACACTGTCTTTCCTTATCGGAATCACATTAGGACTCTTGAAGTGGCTGCGTGAAGAAGGAAAAAGACATCTGGACTGAGACAGTCCTAATAGAAGTCTTCCTTCCTAAATGTGTTCCCACGTTCCAAAACCATACCCAGAATTCGTTTCTTCCTCCATGATGAGCAAAGAACCATGTAGACATGACGTGGATTATGCCCATATGCGGTTTTTCTTGAGAGGCCACCTGGAACATACTCAAACGTGAAGACAGCTGCAGAATCTCCGGTTAGCTACGGAATGTCTGCATTCTGCAGCTAGTTCCGGTCAAAATGCTTTACAATGGAAAAAATCACAAAACTTAGCAAGTCAATCATGTAAATCATTCTAGAAGTAATTTTAACTATATTCATTGATCAATTGGGTCTAGGATAGCAATGGACAAAGGAAAATGAGGTAAAATGGAATGAAAGAAAGCACAATTTTGAGGCTCAACAACCCATATGATTTTTGCTAAGTTGTGACCACCCAGGTGCCTTGTGCACGTTTGGGAAGCCCGTTTTCCATTTTCTTCCTTATGGCATCATTCGATCGGGCACACTGTGTCACGCCGTCTGAGGTCGTAAGACTGGGCGAGTTCAGGTCGGGTCCGGCCATTTCATTCGAGGGCACTCGTATCAGTTTTTCTAAGTTGTGATCACACAGGTGCCTTGTGCATGTTCGGGCGGCCCGTTTACCATTTTATCCCTTGTGGCATCATTCGGTCGGGTGCGTCGTGTCGCGCCGTGTGAGGTCGCCTGACCGAGTGTGTTCAAGTCGGGTCATTTCATTCGACGGTGCCAGTATAAGTTTTGCTAAGTTGTGACCACTCGGGTGATTTGTGCACGTTTGGGCAGCCCGTTTGTCATTTTCTCCCTTGTGGCATCGTTTGGTCGGGTGCGCTGTGTGAGGTCGATTGACCGGGCGTGTTCGGGTTGGGCCGTTTTGTTAAAGGGTGCATGTATCAGTTTTTCTAGGTTGTGACCGCCCTGGTGCCTTGTGCACGTTTCAGCGGCCCTTTTGTCGTTTGATCCCCTGTGGCATCGTTCGGTCAGGTGCGCCGTGTGAGGTCGCCCGACCGGGCGCATTCAGGTCGGGTCAGGTCGTTTTGTTTGAGGGCGCCCCTATTAGTTTTGCTAAGTTGTGACCACCCAGGTGCCTTGTGCACATTCGGGCGGCCCGTTTTCTGTTTGCTCACTTGTGGCATCATTCGGTTGGGCGCGCCATGTCGCATCATGTAAGGTCGCACGATCGGGCGCGTTCGGGTTGGGCCATTTTGTTCGAGGGTGCCCGTATCAGTTTTGCTAAGTTATGACCGCCAGGGTGCCTTGTGCACATTCGGGCAACCCATTTACAATTTTCTCCCTTGTGGCTACATCGTTTGGTCGGGCGCGCCGTGTTATGCCATGTGACGTCGCCCAACCGGGCGCATTCAGGTCAGGTTGTTTCGATCAAGGGCGCCCGTATCAGTTTTTCTAAGTTGTGACAGCTCGGGTGCCTTGTGCATGTTCGGGCGGCCCGTTTCCCATTTTCTCCCTTGTGGCATCGTTCAGTCGGGCGCGCTGTGTGAGGTCACCCGACCGGGTGCATTTGGGTCGGTTCGGGCCGTTTCATTCGAGGGCGCCCATATCATTTTTGCTAAGTTGTGACCACCCAGGTGCCTTGTGCACGTTCAGGAGGCCCGTTTGTCATTTTCTACCTTGTGGCATCGTTCAGTCGAGTGCGTCGTGTCGCGCTGTGTGGGGTCGCCCGACCGGGCGCATTCGGGTGGGGCTGGGCTGTTTCGTTCGAGGGCGCCCGTATCAGGTTTTCTAAGTTGTGACCACTCGGGTACCTTGTGCACATTCGGGCGGCTCATTTGTCATTTTCTCCCTTGTGGCATCCTTTGTTATGGTGCGCCGTGTGAGGTCACTGGACTGGGTGCGTTTGGGTCAGGCCATTTCGTTAAAGCGCGCCCATATCAGTTTTTCTAAGTTGTGACTGCCTGGGTGCTATGTGCACGTTCGGTCGGCCCTTTTGCCATTTTCTCCCTTTTGGCATCGTTCGATCAGATGTGCCGTGTCGCGTCGTGTGAGGTCGATCGATCAGGAGCGTGCCAGTCGAGTCGGGCCATTTCGTTCGACGACGCCCATATCAGTTTTTCAAAGTTGTGACCGCCTGAGTGCCTTGTGCACGTTTGAGCGACCCATTTGCCGTTTTCTCCCTTGTGGCATCGTTTGGTCGGGCGCGTCGTGTCGCGCCGTGTCAGGTCGCCTGACCGAGCGCGTTCCGGTCGGGTCGTTTTGTTTGAGGGTGCCCGTATCATTTTTGCTAAGTTGTGACCGCCCGGGTGCCTTGTGCACGTTCGAGCGGCCCGTTTGTCGTTTTCTCCCTTATGGAATCATTCAGTCGAGCGCGACGTGTCGTGCCGTGTGTAGTCGCTCGACCAGGCACGTTCGGGTAGGGCCATTTTGTTCGAGGGTGCCCGTATCAGTGTTGCTAAGTTCTTACCACTCGAGTGCCTTGTCCACGCTCGGGCGGCCCGTTTTCCATTTTCTCCCTTATGGCATCATTCGGTCGGGCGCGCCATGTCGCACCACGTGAGGTCGCCCGACTGGACGTGTTCGGGTCAGGACATTTTGTTCGAGGGTTCTCGTATCAGTTTTGCTAAGTTGTGATCGCCCGGGTGCCTTGTGCACATTCAGGTGGTTCGTTTTTCGTTTTCTCCTTTGTGGCATTGTTCGTTTGGGTAAGTCGTGTTGTGTCGTGTCAGGTCGCCCGACTCAGCGCGTTCGGGTCGAGTCATTTCGTTCGAGGGCTCCCGTATCAGTTTTGCTAAGTTATGACCACCCAAGCACGTTGTGCACGTTCGGGGGGGCCATTTGTCTTTTTCTCCCTTGTGGCATCGTTCGATCGGGCGCGTTGTGTCGTGCTGTGTGAGGTCGTCCAACCGGGCGCGTTCGGGTCAGGCCGTTTCTTTCGAGGGTGCCCGTATCAGTTTTGCTAAGTTGTGACCGCCCAGGTGCCTTGTGCACGTTCGAGTGGCCCATTTGTTGTTTGCTCCCCTATGGTATCGTTCATCATGTCGCGCAGTGTAAGGTTGCCCAACCGAGCGCATTCGGGCCGGGCTGTTTTGTTCGAGGGCGCCCGTATCAGTTTTGTTAAGTTGTGACTGCCCATATGCCTTGTGCACATTCGGGCGGCCCATTTTCAATTTGTTTCCTTGTGGCATCGTTCGGTCAAGCGTGTCGTGTCGCGTCGTGTAAGAGCGCTCGACCAAGCACATTCGGGTCGAGCCGTTTTGTTCGAGGGCACCCGTATCAGTTTTGCTAAGTTGCGACCGCTTGGGTGCCTTGTGCACGTTTGGGTAGCACGTTTTCCGTTTCCTCCCTTGTGCACGTTCGAGCGGCCCGTTTGACATTTTCTCCCTTGTGGCATCGTTCGGTCAAGCGCACTATGTCACGCAGTGTGAGGACAAACGACCGGGCACGTTCGGGTAAGGTCGTTTCATTCGAGGGCGCCCATATCAGTTTTTCTAAGTTGTGACCACTTGGGTGCCTTGTGCACGTTCGCATGGCTGGTTTGCCATTTTCTCCCTTGTGGCATCGTTCAGTCAGGCACACCATGTTGCGCCATGTGAGGTCGCTGAACCAGGCGCGTTCGGGTCGAGCCGTTTCATTAGAGGGCACCTGAATCAATTTTGCTAAGTTGTGACCGCTTAAGTGCCTTGTGCACATTCAGGCACCCTGTTTGCCGTTTGATCCCTTGTGGCATAATTTGGTCGGGCGCGCCATGTGAGGTAGCCCAACCAGGCGCGTTCAGGTTGGGTCGGGCCATTTCGTTCGAGGGCGCCCGTATTAGTTTTTCTAAGTTGTGACTACCTAGGTGTTTTGTGCACATTCGGGTGGCCCATTTGCGGTTTGCTCCCTTGTGGTATCATTCGGTCGGGTGTGCCGTGTCGCACCGTGTCAGGTTGCCCGACCGGGCGCATTCGTGTCGGTCGTTTCATTCGAGGGCGCCCATATCTATTTTGCTAAGTTGCAACCACCCGGGTGCCTTGTGCACGTTTGGGTTGCCCGTTTTCGATTTGCTCCCTTGTGGCATCGTTCAGTCGGGCGCACCGTGTCGCGCAGTGTGAGGTCTCTTGACCGGGCGCGTTCAGTTTGGGATGTTTAGTTCGAGGGCGCCCATTTTAGTTTTGCTAAGTTTTGATCATCTGAGTGCCTTGTGCACATTCGGGCGGCCCATTTTCCATTTGTTCCCTTATGGCATCGTTCGGTCAGGCATGCCGTGTCGTGCCGTGTGAGGTCACCTGATCGGGTGCATTCAGTTCGAGTCGTTTCATTTTGCTAAGTTGTGACCACCAGGGTGCCTTGTGCATGTTCGGGTGGCCCATTTTTCATTTTCTCCCTTGTGGCATCATTCGTTCGGGCGCGTCGTGTTGCGTTGTGTGAGGTTGCCCAACCGGGCGCGTTCCGGTCGGGCCGTTTCATTTGAGGGCGCCCGTATAAGTTTTGCTAAGTTGTGATCGCCCAGGTGCCTTGTGCACGTTCGGGCGGCCCATTTTTTGTTTGCTCCCTTGTGGCATCGTTCGGTCGAGCGTGCTGTGTCGGCTGTGTGAGGTCGCCCGGCCAGGCGCATTCGGGTCGGGTCGTTTCATTTGAGGGCACCCGTATCAGTTTTGCTAAGTTGTGACCGCAAGGGTGCCTTGTGCACATTTGGGCGGCCCATTTTCCGTTTTCTCTGTTGTGGCCGCATCGTTCGGTCGGGTGCATCGTGTCGCGCCGTGTGAGGTCTCCCGCTCGGGCGCATTTGCGTCGGGTCGTTTCGTTTGAGGGCGCTCGTATCAGTTTTGCTAAGTTGTGATTGGTTGGGTGCCTTGTGCACATTCGAGTGGCCCATTTTCCATTGGATCCCTTGTGGCATCATTCGATCGGGCGCGCCGTGTAGTGCCGTGTGAGGTCACCCGACTAGGTGCGTTTGGGTCGGGTCGGGCCATTTTGTTCGAGGGTGCCCGTATGAGTTTTGCTAAGTTGTGACCGCCTAGGTGCATTGTGCACGTTCGGGTGGCCCGTTTTTTGTTTGATCCCCTAGGGTATCGTTTTTCGTGTCGTGCCGTGTAAGGTCACCCAATTGGGCGCATTCGGGCCAGGCCATTTCGTTCGAGGGCGCCCGTATTAGTTTTGTTAAGTTGTGACTGCCCGGGTGCCTTGTGCACATTCGTGCGGCCCGTTTGCCATTTTTTTCTTTGTGGCATCATTCGGTCAGGTGCTCCATGTCGCGCTGTGTAAGGGCATCCGACCCAGCGCGTTCGGGTCAGGCCATTTTGTTCGAGGGCGCCCGTATCAGTTTTTCTAAGTTCTAACCGCTCGGGTGCCTTGTGCACGTTTAGGCGGCTCGTTTGCCGTTTTCTCCCTTGTTCACGGTTGGGTGGCCCGTTTGGCATTTTCTCCCTTATGGCATCGTTGTTCGGGCGCACCGTGTAGCGCCATGTGAGGTCACCTGACGGGGCGCGTTCGGGTCAGGTCGTTTCGTTCAACGGCGCCCGTATCAATTTTTCTAAGTTGTGACCACCCGGGTGCGTTGTGCACGTTCGCGTGCCCCATTTGCCATTTTCTCCCTTGTGGCATCGTTCGATCAAGCGTGCCATGTCGCACCATGTGAGGTCACCCAACTAGGCACATTCGGGTCGAGTCGTTTCGTTAGAGGGCGTCTGTATCACTTTTGCTAAGTTGTGACCACCTGAGTGCCTTGTGCACGTTTGGGCAGCCTGTTTTCCATTTGATCCCTTGTGGCATCGTACGGTTGGACGCATCGTGTGAGGACGCCCGACCGGGCACGTTCAAGTAGGGTCAGGCCATTTCGTTCGAGGGTGCCTGTATCAGTTTTTCTAAGTTTTGACTGCCCGAGTGTCTTGTGCACGTTTGGGCGTCTCATTTGTGGTTTGCTCCCTTGTGGCATCGTTCGGTCGAGTGCACCGTGTCGCGCCGTGTCAGGTCGCCCGACCGGGCGCGTTCAAGTCAGGTCATTTCGTTCGAGGGCGCCCGTATCTGTTTTGCTAAGTTGTGACCACCTGAGTGCCTTGTGCAAGTTCGGGTGGCCCATTTTCCATTTGCTCCCTTGTGGCATCGTTCGGTCGAGCGCACTGTGTCGTGCCATGTAAGGTCGCTCGAACGGGCACGTTCAGTTCGGGTCATTTCGTTCGAGGGTGCCCGTATCAGTTTTGCTAAGTTGTGATTTCCCAAGTGCCTTATGCACATTCGGGCAGCCTGTTTTCCATTTGTTCCCTTGTGGCATCGTTCGGTCGGGCGCACCATGTCACGCCGTGTGATGTCACCCGACCGGGTGCATTCGGGTCGGGCCATTTCGTTTTGCTAAGTTGTGACTATCAGGGTGCCTTATGCACGTTCGGGTGGCATGTTTTTTGTTTTCTCCCTTGTGGCATCGTTCATTCGGGTGCGCCATGTTGCGCTGTGTGAGGTCGCCCGAGCAGGCACGTTTCGATCGGGCCGTTTCGTTCGAGGGTGCCCGTATTAGTTTTGCTAAGTTGTGATCGCTCAGGTGCCTTGTGCACATTCAGGCGACCCGTTTGTCATTTTATCCCTTGTGGCATCGTTCGGTCGGGCGTGTCGTGTTGCGTTGTGTGAGGTCTCCCGGCCAGGCGCGTTCGGGTCGGGCCATTTCATTCGAGGGTACCCGTATTAGTTTTGCTAAGTTGTGACTGCCCGAGTGCCTTGTGCACGTTCGAGTGGACCATTAGTTGTTTGCTCTGTTGTGGCCGTCAGTGGGGTGCGCCGTGTCGCACCCTGTGGGGTCGCCCGACCGGGCACATTCGGGTCTGGTCGTTTCGTTCGAGGGCGCCCGTATCAGTGTTTCTAAGTTGTGACCACTCGGGTGCCTTATGCACATTCGGGCGGCCCATTTTCCATTTGATCCCTTATGGTATCGTTCGATCGGGCGTGACGTGTCGTCTCGTGTGAGGTCACCTGACCGAGCGCATTCGAGTCGGGTCCGGCCATTTCATTCGAGGGCACCCATATGATTTTTGCTAAGTTGTGACTGCCTAGGTGCCTTGTGCACGTTTGGGAAGCCCATTTTCCATTTTCTCCCTTATGGCATCGTTCGGTCGGGCACACCATGTCGCACCGTGTGAGGTCGTAAGACTGGGCGAGTTCAGGTCAGGTTGGGCCATTTCGTTCAAGGGTGCTCGTATTAGTTTTTCTAAGTTGTGATCGCACATGTGCCTTGTGCATGTTCGGGCGGCCCGTTTACCATTTTCTCCCTTGTGGCATCATTCGGTCGGGTGCGTCGTGTAGCGTTGTTTGAGGTCGCCTGACCGAGTGTGTTGGGGTCGGGTCATTTCGTTTGAGGGCACCTGTATAAGTTTTGCTAAGTTGTGACCACTCGGGTGATTTGTGCACGTTTGGGCAGCCCGTTTGTCATTTTCTCCCTTGTGGCATCATTTGGTCGGGTTCGCCGTGTGAGGTCGACTGACCGGGCATGTTCGGGTTGGGCCGTTTCGTTAAAGGGTGCCCGTATCAGTTTTTCTAAGTTGTGACCGCCCTGGTGCCTTGTGCACATTCCGGCGGCCCTTTTTTCATTTGATCCCTTGTGGCATCATTCGGTCAGGCGCGCCGTGTGAGGTTGCCCGACCATGCGCATTCAGGTCAGTCCGGGTCGTTTTGTTCGAGGGTGCTCGTATTATTTTTGCTAAGTTGTGACCACCCAGGTGCCTTGTGCACATTCGGGCGGCCCATTTTCCGTTTGCTCACTTGTGGCATAATTCGGTCGGGCGCGTCGTGTCGCATCATGTGAGGTCGCCCGATCGGGCGCGTTCGGGTTGGGCCATTTTGTTCGAGGGCACCTGTATCAGTTTTGCTAAGTTGTGACCGCCAGGGTGCCTTTTGCACATTCAGGCAGCCCGTTTACCATTTTCTCCCTTGTGGCTACATCGTTCGGTCAGGCGCGTCATGTTACGCCGTGTGAGGTCGCCTAACCGGGCGCATTCAGGTCAGGTTGTTTCACTCAAGGGCGCCCGTATCAGTTCTTCTAAGTTGTGACAGCTCGGGTGCCTTGTGCATGTTCGGGCAGCCCGTTTTCCATTTTCTCCCTTCTGGCATCATTTGGTCGGGCACGTCGTGTCGTGCTGTGTGAGGTCACCCGACCGGGTGTGTTTGGGTCGGTTCGGGCCATTTCATTCGAGGGCGCCCATATCAGTTTTGCTAAGTTGTGACCACCCAGGTGCCTTGTGCACGTTCGGGAGGCCCGTTTGACGTTTTCTACGTTGTGGCATCGTTCAGTCAGGTGCGCCGTGTCGCGTCGTGTAGGGTCGCCGGACCGGGCGCATTCGGGTGGGGCCGGGCTGTTTCGTTCGAGGGCGCCCGTATCAGGTTTTCTAAGTTGTGACCACCTGAGTACCTTGTGCACGTTCGGGCGGCCCGTTTGTCATTTTCTCTCTTTTGGCATCATTCGGTATGGTGCACCATGTGAGGTCACTGGACTAGGTGTGTTTGGGTCGGGCCGTTTCGTTAAAGGGCACCCGTATCAGTTTTTCTAAGTTGTGACCGCCCGGGTGCTATGTGCACGTTCGAGCGGCCCTTTTGCCATTTGCTCCCTTGTGGCATCATTCGGTCGGATGCGCCGTGTCGCGCCGTGTGAGGTTGATTGATCGGGAGCGTTCGAGTCGAGTCGGGCCGTTTCGTTCAACGGCGCCCATATCAGTTTTTCAAAGTTGTGACCGCCCGAGTGCCTTGTGCACGTTTGAGCGGCCCATTTGTCGTTTTCTCCCTTGTGGCATCGTTTGGTCGGGTGCGTCATGTCGCACCGTGTCAAGTCGCCTGACCGAGCGCGTTCGGGTCGGGTCGTTTCGTTCGAGGGTGCCCGTATCATTTTTGCTAAGTTGTGACCGCCCGGGTGCCTTGTGCACGTTTGGGCGACCCGTTTTCCATTTTCTCCCTTATGGCATCATTCGGTCGAGCGCACCATGTGTAGTCGCCCAACCAGGCACGTTCGGGTAGGGTCATTTTTTTCGAGGGCGCCCATATCAGTTTTGCTAAGTTCTGACCGCTCGGGTGCCTTGTGAATGTTCGGGCGGTCCGTTTTCCATTTTCTCCCTTATGGCATCATTCGGTCGGGCGCGTCGTGTCGCGCCATGTGAGGTCGCCCGACCAGATGTGTTCGGGTCAGGACGTTTTGTTCGAGGGTGCCCATATCAGTTTTGCTAAGTTGTGACCGCCTGGGTGCCTTGTGCACATTCTGGTGGCCCATTTTCCATTTTATCCCTTGTGGCATCGTTCGTTTGGGTGCGGCGTGTTGTGTCATGTGAGGTCGCCCGACTCGGCACGTTCGGGTTGGGTTGTTTCGTTCGAGGGTGCCCGTATCAGTTTTGCTAAGTTGTGACCACCCAAGTGCGTTGTGCACGTTCGGGCAGCCCATTTTCCGTTTTCTCCCTTGTGGCATCGTTCGATCAGGCACGTCATGTCATGCCATGTGAGGTCATCCAACCGGGCGCTTTCAGGTCAGGTCGTTTCGTTCGAGGGTGCCCGTATCAGTTTTTCTAAGTTGTGACCACCCGGGTGCCTTATGCACGTTTGAGCGGCCCGTTTGTTGTTTGCTCCCCTATGGTATCGTTCGTCATGTCGCGCAGTGTAAGGTTGCCCAACCAGGCGCATTCGGGCAGCGTTGTTTCGTTCGAGGGCACCCGTATCAGTTTTGTTAAGTTGTGACTGCCCATATGCCTTGTGCACATTCGGGCGGCCCATTTTCCATTTTTTTCCTTGTGGCATCATTCTGTCAAGCGTGTCATGTCGCGCCGTGTAAGAGCGCCCGACCAAGAACGTTTGGGTCGAGCTGTTTCGTTCGAGGGCGCCCGTATCAGTTTTGCTAAGTTGTGACCGCTCGGGAGCCTTGTGCACGTTTGGGCAGCCCGTTTGCCGTTTCCTCCCCTGTGCACGTTCGGGCAGCCCGTTTTCCATTTTCTCCCTTGTGGCATCGTTCGGTCGGGCACACCATGTCACGCAATGTGAGGACGCCTGACCAGGCACGTTCGGGTAAGGTCGTTTCGTTCGAGGGCGCCCGTATCAGTTTTTCTAAGTTGTGACCACTCGGGTGCCTTGTGCACGTTCATGTGGCTGGTTTTCCATATTCTCTCTTGTGGCATCGTTTAGTCAGGCACACCATGTTGTGCCATGTGAGGTCGCTGAACCAGGCGTGTTCGGGTCGAGCCGTTTCATTAGAGGGTGCCTGAATCAATTTTGCTAAGTTGTGACCGCTCAAGTGCCTTGTGCAGATTCAGGCACCCCATTTTCCGTTTGATCCCTTGTGGCATCATTTGGTCGGGTGTGCCATGTGAGGTAGCCCGACAAGGCACGTTCAGGTTGCGTTGGGCCATTTCGTTCGAGGGCGCCCGTATTAGTTTTTCTAAGTTGTGTCTACCTGGGTGTTTTGTGCACATTCGGGCGGCCCATTTGCGGTTTGCTCCCTTGTGGTATCATTCGGTCGGGTGCGCTGTGTCGCACCGTGTCAAGTCGCCCGACCGGGCGCATTCGTGTCGGGTCGTTTCATTCGATGGTGCTCGTATCTATTTTGCTAAGTTGCAATCACCCGGGTGCCTTGTGCACGTTTGGGTTGCCCATTTTCTGTTTGCTCCCTTGTGGCATCGTTCAGTTGGGCGCACCGTATCGCGCAGTGTGAGGTCTCCTGACCGGGCGCGTTCAGTTCGGGATGTTTAGTTTTGCTAAGTTTTGCTAAGTTGTGATCATCCAAGTGCCTTGTGCACGTTCAGGGAGCCCGTTTGCCATTTGTTCCCTTGTGGCATCGTTCGGTCGGGCATGCCGTGTCGCGCCTTGTGAGGTCACCTGATTGGGTGCATTCAGTTTGAGCCGTTTCATTTTGCTAAGTTGTGACCACCAGGGTACCTTGTGCATGTTCAGATGGCCCGTTTTTCATTTTCTCCCTTGTGGCATCGTTCGTTCGGGCGCGCCGTGTTGCGCTGTGTGAGGTCGCTTGACCGGGCGCATTCCAGTCGGGCCGTTTCGTTCGAGGGAGCCCGTATAAGTTTTGCTGAGTTGTGATCGCCTAGGTGCCTTGTGCACGTTCGGGCGGCCCATTTTTTGTTTTCTCCCTTGTGGCATCGTTCGGTCGAGCGTGCCGTGTCGCGTCGTGTGAGGTCGCCCGTCTAGGCGCGTTCGGGTCAGGCTGTTTCGTTCGAGGGCACCTGTATCAGTTTTGATACGTTGTGACCGCAAGGGTACCTTGTGCACATTCGGGAAGCCCATTTTCCATTTTCTTTGTTGTGCCCGCATCGTTCGGTCAGGTGCATCGTGTCGCGCCGTGTGAAGTCGCCCGATCGGGCGCATTTGCATCAGGTCGTTTCATTTGAGGGCGCTCATATCAGTTTTGCTAAGTTGTGACTGGCTGGGTGCCTTGTGCACATTCGGGTGGCCCATTTTCCATTGATCCCTTGTGGCATCATTCGATCAGGCGTGCCGTGTAGTGCCGTGTGAGGTCACCCGACTGGTTGCGTTTGGGTCAGGTAGGGCCATTTTGTTCGAGGGCGCTCGTATGAGTTTTGCTAAGTTGTGACTGCCTAGGTGCATTGTGCACGTTCAGGCGGCTCATTTTTCATTTTCTCCCTTGTGGCTTCGTTCGGTCGGGCACGCCGTGTTGCGTCGTGTGAGGTTGCAAGACTAGGCGAGTTCAGGTCGGGTCGGGTCATTTCATTTGAGGGCGCTCGTATCAGTTTTTTTAAGTTGTGACTCCCCAGGTGCCTTGTGCATGTTCGGGAGGCCCGTTTACTATTTTCTCCCTTGTGGCATCGTTCGTTCAGGCTCGTCGTGTCACACCGTGTGAGGTCGCCTGACCGGGCGCGTTCGAGCCATGTCGTTTCATTCGAGGGTGCCCGTATAAGTTTTTCTAAGTTGTGACCACCCGGGTGCCTTGTGCACGTTTGGGCGGCCCGTTTGCCATTTTCTCCCTAGTGGCATTGTTTGGTCGGGCGCGCCATGTTGCGCCGTGTGAGGTCACCCGACTGGGCGCGTTCGGGTTGGGCCATTTCGTTAAAGGGCACCCGTATCAGTTTTTCTAAGTTGTGACCACCCGGGTGCCTTGTGCATGTTTGGGCAGCCCGTTTGCCATTTGATCCCTTGTGGCATCATTTGGTCGGGCGCGCCATGTGAGGTCGCCCGACCGGGCGCATTCAGGTTGAGTCGGGCCGTTTCGTTCAAGGGAACCCATATTAGTTTTGCTAAGTTGTGACCGCTCGGGTGCCTTGTGCACGTTCGGGAGGCCCATTTTCTGTTTTCTCCCTTGTGGCATCGTTCGGTCGGGCGCACCATGTCACACACTATGAGGTCGCCCGATCAGGCGCGTTTGGGTCGGGCCGTTTCGTTCGAGGGCGCCCGTGTCATTTTTGCTAAGTTGTGACCGCCAGGGTGCATTGTGCACATTCGGGTAGCCCGTTTACTGTTTGCTCCCTTGTGGCTGCATCGTTCGGTCGAGCGCGTCGTGTCGCACCATATGAGGTCGCCCGATCGGGTGCATTCGGATCAGGCGGTTTCGTTCAAGGGCACCTGTATCAGTTTTGCTAAGTTGTGACAGCCCGAGTGCCTTGTGCACGTTCGGGCGGCCCGTTTGCCATTTTATCCCTTGTGGCATCGTTCGGTCAGGCACGTTGTGTCGTGCCATGTGATTTCACCCGATCAGGCGTGTTCAGTTCAGGTCGAGCCATTTCATTCGAGGGCAACCATATCAATTTTTCTAAGTTGTGACCACCCAGGTGCTTTGTGCACGTTCGAGCGGCCTGTTTTTCGTTTTCTACCTTGTGGCATCGTTTGATCGGGCACGTCGTGTCGCGCCATGTGGGGTCGCCAGACTAGGCACATTCGGGTCGGGTAGGGCCATTTTGTTCGACGGCGCCCGTATCAGTTTTTCTAAGTTGTGACCACCCGGGTACCTTGTGCACGTTCGGGTGGCCCGTTTGTCGTTTTCTCCCTTGTGGCATCGTTCGGTAGGGCGCGCCGTGTGAGGTCGCTGGATTGGGCACGTTCAGGTCAGGTTGTTTCATTCGAGGGCACTCATATAAGTTTTGATACGTTGTGACCACTCGAGTGCCTTGTGCATGTTCAGGTGGCATGTTTTCCATTTTCTCCCTTATGGCATCGTTTGGTCGGGAACGCTGTATGAGGTTACCTGAACGGGCGCGTTCGGATTGAGCCATTTCATTAAAGGGCAGCTGTATAAGTTTTGCTAAGTTGTGACCACCCGGGTGCCTTGTGCACGTTTGGGTGGCCGATTTGTCGTTTTCTCCCTTGTGGCATCTTTTGGTCGGGCGCGTCTTCTTGCTCCATGTGAGGTCGCCCGACCGGGCATGTTCGGGTCGGGCCGTTTCATTACATGACACCCGTATCAGTTTTGATAAGTTGTGACCACCCAGGTGCCTTGTGCATGTTCGGGTAGCCTGTTTGCCATTTGATCCCTTATCACATCATTCGGTCGGGCACGCCATGTCACGCCACGTGAGGTTACCCGACTGGGCGCGTTCGGGTCGGGTCGGGCCTTTTCATTCGAGGGCGCCCATATCTGTTTTTCTAAGTTGTGACCACCTGGGTGCCTTGTGCACATTCGAGTGGCCCCTTTGCTATTTTCCCCCTTGTGGCATCATTCGGTCGGGCGTGCTATGTCACCTGACCGGGTGCGTTCATGTCAAGTTGTTTCATTCGAGGGCGCCTGTATCAGTTTTGCTAAGTTGTGATTGCCCGGGTGCCTTGTGCACGTTCGGGTGGCCCATTTTCCATTTTCTCCCTTGTGGCATCATTCGGTCAGGCGCACTGTGTCGGGTCGTGTGAGGTTGCTCGACCGGGCACGTTCGGGTTGGGTCATTTCAGCCGAGGGCGCCTGTGTCAATTTTGCTAAGTTGTGACCGCCCAGGTGCCTTGTGCACATTCGAGCGACCCGTTTGCCCTTTGCTCCCTCATGTCATTGTTTGGTCAGGCGCGCCGTGTTGCGTCGTGTGAGGTCGCCTGATTGGGCGCGTTCATGTTAGGACGTTTCGTTCGAGGGTGCCCATATCAGTTTTGCTAAGATATGATCGCCCAGGTGCCTTGTGCACATTCGGGTGGCCCGTTTTCCATTTTATCCCTTGTGGTATCGTTCATTCGTGCACGTCGTTTTGCGCCGTGTGAGGTTGCCCGACAGGGCGCTTTGAGGTCGCGTAATTTCATTCGAGGCCACCCGTATTAGTTTTGCTAAGTAGTGACCTCCCAGGTGCCTTGTGCACGTTCGGGCGGCCTGTTTTCCATTTGATCTCTTGTGGCATCATTCAGTCGGGTGTGGCGTGTCATGCCATGTGAGGTCGCTCGACCGGGCGTGTTCGAGTTGGGTCATTTCGCTCGAGGGTGCCCGTATCAGTTTTGCTAAGTTGTCACCACCCCTATGCCTTATGCACGTTCAGGCAGCCCATTTGCCATTTTCTCCCTTGTGGTATCGTTCATTGTGTCGTGACGTGTGAGGTTGCCCGACTGAGCACGTTTGGTCCGGGCCATTTCGTTCAAGGGTGCCTGTATCAGTTTTGTTAAGTTGTGACCGCCCGGGTGCCTTGTGCATGTTCGGGTGGCCTGTTTTCCGTTTTTTACCTTGTGGCATCGT
Source organism: Pinus albicaulis (assembly GCA_034641835.2). Classification (NCBI taxonomy): domain Eukaryota; kingdom Viridiplantae; phylum Streptophyta; class Pinopsida; order Pinales; family Pinaceae; genus Pinus; species Pinus albicaulis. The sequence goes on along the minus strand of CM076577.1, from coordinate 1,003,605,980 downwards.
TCGGTCGAGCGTGCCGTGTCGTGTTGTGTGAGGGCACCTGACCAAGCGCGTTCGGGTCGGGTTGTTTCGTTCGAGGGTGCCCGTATCAGTTTTGCTAAGTTGTGACTGCCCAAGTGCCTTGTGCACGTTTAGATGTCCCATTTTCCGTTTTCTCCCTTGTGCACATTTGGGCGGCCCGTTTTCCATTTTCTCTCTTGTGGCATCGTTTGGTCGGGCGCGTCGTGTCGCACCATGTGAGGTCACCCGACCAGGCATGTTTGGGTCGGGCCGTTTCGTTCGAGGGTGCCCGTATCAGTTTTGCTAAGTTGTGACCACCCAGGGTCCTTGTGCACGTTCGAGTGGCCCGTTTTCCGTTTTCTCCCTTGTGGCATCATTCGGTCGGGCGCGCTGTGTCCCGCCATGTGAGGTCGCCCGACAGGGCGTGTTCGGGTCGGGTCGTTTCGTTAGAGGGTGGTTGTATCAGTTTTGCTAGGTTGTGACCGCCCGGGTGCCTTGTGCATGTTCAGGCGGCTTGTTTTCCGTTTGCTCCCTTGTGACATCATTCGGTCGAGCGCGTCGTGTCGCGCCGTGTGAGTTTGCCCGACTGGGCGCGTTCGGGTCCCGTCGGGCCATTTCGTTCGAGGGCACCAGTATTAGTTTTTCTAAGTTGTGACTGCCCGAGTGCCTTGTGCACGTTCGGGTCGCCCGTTTGCCATTTGCTCCCTTGTGGAATCGTTTGGTTTGGTGCACCGTGTCCCGCCATGTCAAGTCGCTCGACTGGGCACGTTCGGTTCGGGTCGTTTTGTTCGAGGGCGCCCATATCAATTTGCTAATTTGTGACCACCCGGGTGCCTTGTGCACATTCGGGCGGCCCGTTTTCCATTTTCTCCCTTGTGGTATCATTTGATTGGGCATGCCGTGTCGCGCCGTGTGAGGTCTCCCGACTGGGCGCATTCAGGTTGGGTCATTTCGTTCGAGGGTGCTTGTATCAGTTTTACTAAGTTGTGACCACCCGGGTGCCTTTTGCACATTCAGGCAGCCCATTTTTCGAGTTCTCCCTTGTGGCATCGTTCAGTCAGGCACGCCGTGTCGCGACGTGTGAGGTTGCCTAGCCAGGCGCGTTCAGGTTGGGTCGTTTCATTTGAGGGCACCCATATCAGTTTTTCTAAGTTGTGACCACCCGAGTGCCTTATGCATGTTCGGGTGGCCCATTTTCCATTTTCTCCCTTGTGGCATCATTCGTTCGGGTGCGTCGTGTTGCGCCATGTGAGGTCGCCCGACCGAGCGCATTCTGATCGAGTTGTTTCATTTGAGGGCGCCCGTATCAGATTTGCTAAGTTATGACCACCTGGGTGCCTTGTGCATGTTAGGGCGGCCCGTTTTCCATTTTCTCCCTTGTGGCATCATTCGGTCGGGCGCACCATGTGAGGTCGCCTGACCAGGCGCGTTTAGGTCAGGCCATTTCATTCGAGGGTGTCCGTATCAGTTTTGCTAAGTTGTGACCACCTGGGTGCCTTGTGCACATTCGGGCGGCCCGTTTGTCATTTTCTCCCCTGTGGTATCATTCGCCGTGTGGCACCATGTGAGTTTGCCCGACCGAGCGCGTTCGGGCCAGGTCGTTTCATTCGAGGGTGCCCGTATTAGTTTTGTTAAGTTGTGACTGCCCGAGTGCCTTGTGCATGTTCGGGTGGCCCGTTTGCCATTTTTTCCCTTGTGGCATCGTTTGATCGGGCGCCCCATGTCGCGTTGTGTGTGGGTGCCTGACCAAGCGTGTACAACTCGGGTCGTTTCGTTCAAGGGCGCCCGTATCAATTTTTCTAAGTTGTGACTGCCCGGATTCCTTGTGCACGTTCGGGTGGCCTGTTTGTCGTTTGCTCCCTTGTGCATGTTCGGGTGGCCATTTCGCCATTTTCTCCCTTGTGGCATCGTTCAGTTGGGCGTGCCATGTCGCGTCGTGTGAGGTTTTCTGACCAGGCGTGTTCGAGTCAGGTTGTTTTGTTCGAGGGCGCCCGTATCATTTTTTCTATGCTGTGACCACCCGGGTGCCTTGTGCACATTCAGGCGGCCCATTTTCCATTTTCTCCCTTGTGGCATGTTCGTTCGGGCGCGCCGTGTCGCGCTGTGGGAGGTCGCCCAACCAGGCACGTTCGGGTTGGGTCATTTCGTTAGAGGGCGCCCATATCAGTTTTGCTAAGTTGTGACTGCCCGGGTGCCTTGTGCACGTTCGGGCGGCCTGTTTTCCATTTGCTCCCTTGTGGCATCGTTTGGTCAGGCGCGCAGTGTCGCGCTATGTGAGGTCTCCTAACCGGGCACGTTCTTTTCAGGTCGGGCCATTTCGTTCGAGGGCGCCCGTATCAGTTTTTCTAAATTGTGACCGCCCGGGTGCCTTGTGCACGTTTGGGTGGCTCGTTTGTCGTTTTCTCCCTTGTGGCATGGTTCGGTCAGGTGTACCGTGTGAGGTCTCCTGACCGGGCTCGTTCGAGTCGGGCCATTTCGTTCGAGGCCGCCCGTATCAGTTTCTCTAAGTTGTGACCGCCCGAGTGCCTTGTGCATGTTCAGGCAATCCATTTGTCATTTTCTCCCTTGTGGCATCGTTCGTTCGGGCATATCATGTCGCGCCATGTGAGGTCACCCGATCAGGAGTGTTCAGGTCGGGTCGTTTCATTCGAGGGCACCCATATCAGTTTTGCTAACTTGTGACCGCCCGGGTACCTTGGCACATTCATGCGACCCATTTTTTGTTTTCTCCCTCATGCCTTCGATGTTTAGGCAGGTCCGGTCAGGTTGGGTCATGTGATGTCACCCAAGGAAATGCGTTCAGATCAGGTGGGGTGGGGTGGTGTTGTACCGTGAGGGCACCCAAGGAAACATGTTCGAGAGGGTTGGGTCAGGCTGGGTCATGGTAGGGCACCCAAGGAAAATGTCCGACCAGGTCGTGTCATGAGGGTGCCTAGGGAAATTACGCATTTGAGTGGGTCGAGTTGAGTTGTGTGATGCTGCCCAGGGAAATGCGTTCGGGTTGGGTCAAGTCAGGTCATGCCATATTGTGAGGGCACCCTAGGAAACTCGTTTGGGCAGGTTGGGTCAAGTCCAATCTAGTCAGGTCATGTCGTGTCATGAGGCCACCCAAGGAAACACGTTTGGGTGGGTCGAGTCGGGTTGGGTTAGGTCATGTGAGGGTGGTCGTATCAAAAATACTAAATTGTGACCACCTTAAAATCTAGTGCCTCCTCATAAAATCCTATCCTCCTATAATCGACCACCATTACAGACGTTTACACCACATTTGGTTTAGACATTTAGTAGGTAGCTAGTAGGGTGCCCCTATCTCCCATCTCCATATAGAGTAATTTGGTCACATATTCTTTCTTCTATGATATTGGTTCCTCTCTCTTAAGTCCTATCTCTTGTCCTTCTTCTCTCTCCCTTTCTCTCCTTATACTTCCCTCCCTCTTCTCCAATCTCTCTCTCTCTCTCTCTCTCTCTCTCTCTCTCTCTCTACCCTCCAATATTCTCACTATATCCCTCCCTCTATCCTTCTTTCTGCCCCCCTTCCATCTTTGTATCACTATCTCCCTCTCTTACCCTTCTCTACCTCTCTCACTCCTCTCCCTCTCTCTCTCTTTCCATTCCTTCTCCCCCCTCTCCTTTAGTTTATCTCCATCTCTCCCCTAATGTGACTCCCCTTGTCTTGCCACCTCTATCAATCTATGTTTTTATTATTCCTTCTCATATATATCTAGAGTTAATATATATCATGACATATTGGGAACTACGATTGGGTTAATTCCGCCTTGTTGGCAAGGTTAAAATGGTTAATCTTTGATAGACAAAATGTATATCAAATATTTCATCAAAAAGAGGGAACCATACCCTATCTTCCAGGCTCTGTCTATCAGTCGCTTGGCCTCTTCTTTCTCTCACATGAATGTAGTCTTGCTTGACTGGTACAAAAGAAGGTTTCACATTATCAACTATTTGTTTGGGACAAATTTTAGTTGTTTCAACACTGTTACATTCTTCAAGCTTATCCTTTAAACCATCTTAGTCTTTTGTACTCTCTTCAACTTTGTAGTGCTTTCCATTCCTCTCAGTCACATATGTTTCCTTGGTCTATTAAGGGACAAGTTCGACAACATTAGAATGTTTTTGCAATAAGCAAGGGTATTTCCAGGACACAGTCAAGTAGAGCAAGATTATAAGAGCCAAATTTCTCATGAATGTGGGACACTCGAACTTAATATTTTCTGGAGTAGTCATGAGGTGTTGTGTGGTTATTAAGACTTCATTAGATGGCCATTCTTCGAACTTAAATTGTGTGACAATACTGTGGCTGAGTTTGAAATTGGAGATTGAACATACATTTGGTTTGATTGCAATAAACATTTTCATCAATAAATGTAAAGCAATGGCTAACAAATACTATAAATTAATAAATAAAGAAGACATGGCAACAAGCAAAAATACTAACAAAATTGTTACATTGAGACACAAAGAATAAGCAACTATTGTGCACAAACAGAGACCAGTGAAACTATCATCTTAACCCCTAACCCCTTAAACACTAATTCCCAATCCCTAACCCATTTAACCCCCTAAACCTCTAAACCCCTAACCCATTTAAGCCCTAAACCATAAACCTCTAAACCCTTAACCCCTAACCCATTTAACCCCCTAAACCCCTAGTAAACCCCTAACCAATTTAACCCCCTAAACCCTAAACCTATAAACCCTTAACCCCTAACCCCTTAAATCCTAAACCATTAAACCCTTAAACCTAACCCCTTAAACCTTAATTCCAGACCCCTAACCCATATAACGCCCTAATACCTAACCTAATTAGCCCGTAAAATCCTTAACTGCTAAATCCCCTAACCCCCTAAACCCCTAACCCATTTAACCCCCTAAACCCTAAACCTATAACCCCATAACCCCTAACCCATTAAACCCTAATTCCCAACCCCTAACCCATTTAAACCCCTAAACCCTAAACCTATAACCCTCAACACCTAACCCCTTAAACACTAATTCCCAACCCCCAACCCATTTAACCCCCTAAACCCCTAAAACCCTAACCCATTTAACCCCCTAAACCCTAGCCCCATTAACCGGTAACGACCCCTAACCCCTAAAATCCTTAACTGCTAAATCCACTAACCCCGTAAACCTCTAAAACCCTAACCCATTTAACCCCCTAAACCCCAAACATCTAACCCCTTAGCCCCTAATTCCCAACCCCTAACCCATTTAACCCCCTATACCCCTAAACCCCTAACACATTTGAGGTTGGCCGTATCAAATTTGCTAAGTTGTGACCGCATGGGTGCCTTGTACACGTTTTTGCGGCCCGTTTGTTTTTTTCTCCCTTGTGCCTTCGTTTTGTCGGGCGCGCTGTGTTTTTTAGTTTGAGGGCGTCCGCCCAAACACGTTTGGGTCAGGTCGTTTCAGTTGAGTGCGCCTGCCCAAACATGTTCGGGTCGGGCCCCCCTAAGCCCCTAATCCCTAATCCCTTAACTACTAACTCATTATTTGACCCCTAACCCCTAAATGCACCTAAATCCCCTAACCCCTAACCCCCAATCCCCTAAGCCCTTCAAATTCGAATTAGCTTTGAAGAAGTAATTGTTTTCTTACTTCTGTCTAATTCACTATATACTCAGATCATGAATGTGAGAAGGTTGTTTGCAGATTATATTATTATTGTATCAACAATGTAATTATTTCTATGTAGTTATATATTTCTAGTCAAAAACCTCATCTTCAAAAATAATTTCTTGTCATTTTCAAAATTGACTGCTTCATTGAGCACAACATGCAACTTATCTAATACTTTATTGAAGCTAAGAGCTCCATCTTTGGGGCAAGCTTCTTTTCGGGTGCTAACTCCACTATGTGTGGGGTTAATTAACCCTATGCATACAATGTTTACTGTTTTCATATCGGATTGTGTGGGGGTAGATAACTCATAGCCATATCACATAGGCACCACTCACTTATGAAGGTTCCCCAAATTCTACCCCCAATTTGGTTGATCTTGCTCAGCTTGAAAATTTTGAATTTTCATTGATGATTGATTTTCCTCTCGCTCGAATGCAAAGGAAGATGAATTTCATCTTTTTCCTCCATAATTTCCACATCGAAATCTATTGTAGCTATTCATCTATGCTCATCTGGAATCACCACAAGTTGTACTTTTTTTTTGCAATGGATTCTTGATGTTGATCTCGACGAGATTTCTCCTCCTCAAAAATAATATCCCAGTTGTAAGCATGGTTGTGGTATGTTGATGTTCGAATGAAAACTACAACTTGTAGCCCCTGATCTGCTAAGGGACGGTTACCTTGATATTAACGGTGGTGTATTCATACTCCTTCTGAATAACCAATAAAGGGTCAAGGAAATTGACCAATATGTTGTCAAGTTTTATCTTATCCAGCTCTGGGGTAAGATGCTTTTCGGCTAACTCCACTGCTTTTGATCTCAATTTTTCCAATTGTGTCCTTCTCTCATATGATACCTGAGCCTTTGCCTTTATCTTCCCTTCTAATTCCGTAATAGTGTCATAGTGATGCCATCCAACTTCTTTGGAAAGCCTTCCTAGTAGACAATACTTGTGACCTGGTACCCAAATCCCCTAACCCATAACCCCCAATCCCTAAACCCTTAACCACTAAATCATTATGATCTCCATAACCCTAATCCCTAATCCCTTAACTACTACTAAATCATTACTCCCCTAACCCTAAATGTACCTAGATCCCCTAACCCCTAAGCCCCCAATCCATAACGCCTTAACCTGCACTAACTCATTATTCTAGTCCTAACCCCTAACCACTAAACCCTAAACCTCTAACCCCTAATCTCTTATTCATCGAACCCTTAAGCCCCTAAAAACTATGCCATGAAAACCCTCCAAAAAATTCTTAAATGATGGGAATTCCTATTCAATATGCGTGAAGCTAGTCATGGAATGTGACAAGTCATCCAAGATACATCCAAATATTTGATTTGTGCCTTGGGGAATGTGAAATAACGGATAAGATACAATCACTGGTGAGAAAATCATTGGTTCGAAACTATGTGGGAAAAATTCCAGCCAAGCTAAGGGATGGTGTGGCCTAGGTTGGATGCGATCCCTAGGTGATTTTGACGGCTTAAAATCCCTTGGTTCATGGCTACTCAAATCACATGTTAGGCATGCAACTCATCTTAAAACTCACATTACCTAACAAAATAAAAGTAATGGATTAATGCACAACTTATTTATTTCCTGGGCATATGTCTAGGTATGTTGACATAAATTATTTTCGTATTCATTAGTAATAACATTTAATGGTTCAATATATGGAACATTAGAACTTTAAATATTAATATTTGTATTTTCAAAATTTTGCATAGGATTAGAATATGCACTAAAAAATTTGTACGGTGACATATCATTATGTAAATTACTATTATCATTCATACAATACAACCCTCCTAGAGCCAAAATCGTTGACATGGTTGAATGACCATAGGAAATGAGTGGATGTTCTCCCCAATGAAAGTTCCCATTTTACGTATGGAAACATACAAATAACCTACATACTTTAGAAAATAAATTTCTACTTCCTTAACTTTTCATTTTTGTGTACAATTTAGAATTGATTAGATATAATCTGATAAATAAAATACAATGGAGAAAATTAAAACCCCTTAGCATTCTTCTTCACAAGGGTGTTTGATTTGAACATTATTCCTAATCGAGAAACTAGGATATGATTTTTTTTCTTAAAGGTCTAATTTAAAAAGTAGATTGATTTTAGAATTAAGACTATGTGAAACCAAATTTTAGATTTTATACCTATTCAATTTTTTTTTCCCGCTCCGCTTGTTCCACCTATTCAAATTTTCTTAATCGACCTATTCAATTTTTTTTTCCCACTCCACTTGTTCGAATTTTATGCCTTCTTTCCCATGATTTCATTCTTCCCTATGATGCTTGCTCTTTTCCAGATTCTTGCAGAAGCATGGACGCTCTGAAACCCCAAAGTGGCCACGGTCCATTAACGGCTCGAAAGCCATAGTAGCTGGTGGAGATATTTCGAGTTTTGCCGATGTTCAGAAATATGTGGGAGATCTGAAGAGAAATCGATCGTGGAATAATGCTCTCTTCTTTTGGAAGAATCAGATTAGTATTTCCCTTGTTTTACCCCATTCAAATTGGCTATTTTTTCTTCTACGCTATCTTGGTTATGAGATATAGATGGTTGTAGGTCTGAATTTATACACTCTATCTTTTGTGGGTCTGTTCAAATTATAGGGATATGGGTTATTCTCCTTTGAACTAGCCCAATAAACTTTGAGGATGTAAGCGAATTGAGGGTGAATTGTAGAATATAGCGAGGAACAGAAAACAACAAAAGGGTTTTAAATTATTGTGGCACTTCAATGGCCAATGCAATAGCAGGACAATGTGGTTCAACCCTAATAAGCAGGAGAGGGGGATTGCTCTTGTCTTCTTCAAGCTCCACCTATATCAATGGAGGCATGAAACTTGAGTTGCGAGTCCCTCTACCAATGCAGGGTTCTGCTATGATTAGAGCACCCCAGTTAATTCTAGCCATGGCACCCAAAAAGAAGGTACTCCTGTTATCCTCCAAAGTTGGCTTAGATTGGCTTAGATTTATATGTCTAGTGTCGTTTTTTTCATTTGGTGTAACATTGCGCCCCCCCTCTCTCTCTCTTTTCTAATGGAAATCTCATGGAGAAACATCTAGGTGCTTCCCTGCATTTCACATATGGTACTCAGTGTAAATATGTTGTCATTGATTGTCGTTCCTGTCCCTGTTAGGTCATCTATTTAGTCACTTACCAGATGGAACAAGCCTAAGGCATTGACCTTGAGACCTCATACATAAAACTAAAATCACCACTCAAACTACTTGATTTACCCCATTTAAACATTTCATCTGACCAATAAGAACTTAAGAAATCTCGTTGAACTTTTAAATGTTTGGAAATATCTCATTTGATCCTTAATCACTTAAGAAAGAGTTAGATTTCTTATACCTTTCCAATCTTAACCGACCAATGAAGGGAAAGCTTATCAAAAGCAGGATTAGAGGGGAAGGATAACAACTCTTCCTCTTAACCACCCAGGGTGGACCCAATTGACATATCTATATAATGCAATGATAAAAATTTATGCTCAATGGGTGTTCATAGTTGATGCTTGTGTTTATGTTGTTTGGCGGGTTATGTGTCTGTCTGTCTACACACAGTTAACTTATACAAATAATCCAAAAATATTGGTATAACTCTAGGGTCAATATAATAAAATTTCCATTTGATTATATTTGTGGTTGTAAAATTTTAATGGCATGTATGTTTTGAAAACAATCTCTACTGAATTTTCTTAAGAATCACATGTAGGCCCAAACTACTATAAATCCAGATGCATTGTTTTTCAAATTTTCACTATACACTGCCAATAGAACCCAACATCAGGTTCTATTGGCATTTTCCTGATAAAGGTGAGTGCCTCTTTCATGTGCCCAGCTCGACGAAGAAGATCAACTGTGCAAGCATAGTGTTCTAGGGTACTAAGGTCTGCAACATAACCATACTAATAAAACCCTGCCTCTGACCACAATTATTTGACACAATAGACAAACTATACATCTACAGCATAACCATACTAATAAAACCCTGCCTCTGATCACAATTATTTGACACAAATATTATACAATAACAACAATAACACTTCAGGTTATTAATAGCATCAAACCCTATGCAACAAACCCTTGAATCAATACATTTGTGATAATTTACACCAATAATATACATAGATCAGCTTGACTTTTCATAACCACTAGTTACATCATGCTTTCTCAGTCCTTTGTCATACAACTCATTCTTTGCTTCACATGGCATATATTATGGTAGTGGGATTCTTATTGATAGTCTCTCTTAGCCATACTAGAAAAAACCTTGACCAAACTTTAGACACGTCTTCAAAAGCATGATAAATAACTCATGATAATACATGTAGATCCTCATACAATATCATGCCATATGTTCTTTGCTTCATTCCATTGCGTTTATGCTAAAACACCATAGTTAATGTACTAGTCATAAGTACAACTGGCTTTTCAAGGCACAAGTTTACAATCCTCAGATTGCAACAATGTCAACTCATTTTTTGTGTGGGTTTGGTGGATTGAGGATGGAAGTTAATTGGAAATAATTCAATTTCGCAAAAACATCCAAACTCAACTAGCTTTACACAATTTTGGTGATAAACATTACTGTAGATCAATTGATACTGGTTTTTGTGTGGGTTTTGTAGATTGAGGATGAAAATTAATTTAAAAAAAATTCAATTTCACAAAAACATCCAAAATTAACTATCCTCACACAATCCTGGTGATAAACATCACTATAGATCAATTGATACTAGTTTTTGTGTGAGTTTGGTAGATTGAAAATGGAACTTAATTTGAAAGAATTTAATTTTGCAAAAACATCCAAACTCAACTAACCTCTCACACAATCCTAGTAATAAACATCACTGTAAACCAATTGATACTTACATACTTCAATCGTTACTTTATATTACTTCTTGATACTTATGTACTTCACTTGGTGCTTTATAATACTTCATCCATTCAATATATACTTTATATTACTTCATCCATTCAATATAAGAAAAAAGAAACTCTATAATTCTTCATCCATTCAATGTAAGGAAAAAAACTTTGTAATTCTATGGTTTCCATTATTGAGATTGCCTTCTGGTTTTTTTTAATGTGAATTAGGCCTCGGAAGTGACATATGAATATGGAGAGTGTACCCTTCCAAGCATCCCTGCACTGGCCCTGGGGATTGCTACAGCAATAGCGCTTCTGCTTGCACAATTTTCATCCAATGCAATGGGAGGATGCATATGATGTTGTACCAAAAATGTGAACAAAGTTCCCTCTCGGAACATATCCATAGCCACACTTAGTTTTTTCATGCCCTAGTAGGCATGTTGTCTTTATATTGTAAATAATTTTTCCATATATAGGACATTTTTCTTTCACATCAATGTGAGTCTTTTCCTTTTGTACCTCAAAGAAGAGTTGAATTTTTCAAGCATAAGTCCACAAAAATAAACAACAGCTTGAAGAATATCGTCTCGTCAGAAATTACCATTTGAAAATTGCAAGAACATAACTATATTCCACAGTGATCTGCCATTACAGAAAAAGCCGGCCTTTCTTGCCGTGCTATATTTATTTCACCCTTGTTCCTGCCGTAAATCAAGAATCTTCCATTACAAACATAACGATCCATATTGGCTACACACATTAAGGAAATAAAATTTGAAGATTAATGGCACTGTAAGGCTTGCTAGCATGATTACTCGGATTGCATAGCTTGAGGGAGATGCTCCACTTCACTCCACAAGGAATATAGCAAGGTGGTAAAATGTAGTGAAAATATTTCCCTCTTAATTCACCCCCATGGACTTCTCATATGGCACCTCCCCTATAGATAAATCTCCGATGATTGAAAATTTATGATGACACTTCAGACTAGCAGCTGGATTGTATCAAATCATACTCGGGTACATTAAGTAAGAAAAGAAGCTCCTCCTAGACAAGTTCTCAAAACTTTTGAGGTTAAAATACCTGGGTAAATCCTTTTATAGTTGACAATACCTGTATCGCTTACAATTACAGATGATTGTCGAGCAACAGATGTGTTCCAAAATTTCATGGAGAAATTTACGAGAGTCCAATAGTAAATCTCCATTTAGATGCTTTAATCCCTTGAAATCCATCGCCTGCCATGGATCTCATACCGACCATGTCCTTGTTCACTGCTTTCTCCCCCACTGTCAGCACTTACATTCCCGGAAGAACTTCTGTGTTTCTTGCTTCTACCTATCCCACTGTCACTGATGCTCCCCATCAACAGTGGATCATCTATTCCACGAATTACTTTGTTGACTGAATTTGACAAAGAAACATAGCTGTCATCCTTTTTATGCCTTCTCTCTTTCTCGTGTCGTTTCATATTTTGGTGGATTTGATGAAATATTTCATTAATCCATGTAGAGCCTTTTTCAAAGGGTTCTATTGCATCCGAGACTGTAAATTTCACATCTTTGACAATCTGCAAACACAGTTAATGATTATATATGAAACTAGATTAGGAAGTACTACATTCAACATCTTGAAGAGCAAGGCCTTAATACTGCAAAACATAATCTTGTGTGACAATTCAAAAATAAAAATCCTAAAAATCATGTCCAACTTACATATTCACCACATTGCGGACACTCTCTCTAAATGTCATTCCCCCTCCTTCCTCAATGTTTGGCTGAGGAAGCTGCATCTTTATTGGGCATTCGCTATCTTTTACCTCTTTGAGATCTAAAGGTGAGTCGATAGAGGCATAGTCTGCCATCACAGCAACACTTCCAATACACCTATCTCCCATAAGTTCATATAATCTCACAGGAAAAACATAAAGGTGAACAATAGAAGCAACGCCCATCTGTGCTGAAATAAATTTGATGAATGCATCAAATTGCAGAATCATACAATATAAATTTCAATGGCAACCATTTCCATCTTTGCATTATATGCATTCACAAAAAAGAGATGCAAAATCATCTTATCTTAGAATGATATGTTACTTGGAAGTTTCTTAGTAATCTCACAAAATATAGACTCAAATTAAAAATTAACAAACAATAGAACACAAAAAGGAAACATGTGCCTAATCTTTAAGTGACAATGCGCCTACCTTCTACTGGGGTATTGAGGCCCTTAATGGGCTGACATATTGGATACTCAATTCATTTATTGTATTTTTTCTAAGTTTGACTAGATAGGCCTATTCACCCTCTTGGGGCCTAGCACTCTAACCCTAAAGTATGTGTATAAATGCACATATACATTACTCGTTTGTATCATCTCACTTATTCATGTGGTTATTTGATAAAAACCCAAGGGCACTTATAAATAATAGGAGGTCGAGGGTATATTTAATTTTTTTTAAATAATTTTATCAAAGCGTCGGAAGACCGACGCTTTAGACGTCGGAAGAGCGACGTTTCATAAGCGTCGGAAGAGCGAAAATTCTTTTTTTAAATATTTTTACTTTTACGTCAGAAAAGCGACGTTTCATAAGCATTGGAAGATTGACACTTTAAACGTCAGAAGACATATCATCGGAATTGCGACATTCATGTGAAAAATTGATAAACGTCGAAAGACCGATGCTTTAAACGTTAGAAGACATATCGTCGGAATTGCGACAGTACTGTGAAAAATTCATAAACGTCAGAAGAATGACTCTTTGAAAAACCTGATAAGCGTCGGAAGACAGACAGTTTGGAAAAATGTCGGAAGAGCGACGGTGTGGAAAACATCGGAAGAGCGACGGTTTGGACAACGTCGGAAGAGCGACGGTTTGGATAACGTCGGAAGAGCGACAGTTTAAAAAACGTCGGAAGAGCGACGGTTTGGAAAACGTCGAAAATAGTGTCGCTATTCCGACACTTTATTTAAGTGTCGGAATTGCGAAATAATGGCTAACCACGTTTTTCCCTGCCTCAAACTGTCGCTCTTGCGACGCCTATGTGTCGGAATAGCGACGAATTTGCCATCATAAATTGGACCAAATGTGCTAGTGATTGTTTATTAGTATAATTATAAAGTATGAAATCAGAAACGAGAATAATGTCTTAATAAGAAAGTAAACAACACTAGAAAACGTACCATATAAACGATTTAAATACCGTAGAAATCATGCAGAAAGCACTACAGTGATTACATCGTTCACAACCTGCAAGTTCAAGATATACAATTTTTATATCACACCAGTTGGTCTGCAAAATCATTAATAAAATGTAACAATAGTGTAATGCTCGACGACGGAAAAGTGTTACTTACCCCATTTACAAAAGTTGTTTTTTTGTGTGTCCAAAATAGGTGAGTAGGACCATTGGCATCAGAATTGTTTGGGCTCAAGAATGTCCACCATAAGAGTTGTTAGGGATCAAACGGTGAGGATTGATCCACCACATAAGGCAGAGATAAGTGATCCTATATGTGGGTGTCTTAATCAATTTTATTTGTCTGAAATGTTGGCCATGTGTCTAGTTATTATTATTTTAATGAACCTGGTGGTGGTTGGGTCATTACACTGTAGCATACGTCACATCAATGTCTCCTCTTTTCTCTAGACCATTCACTCGTTATGAAACCACGTGCAGAATCCAGCAAGGTAACTCAACAGGTAAATATCTCGCCCATCACGCCCCTAGTCCCACAGTGCGGAGACAATATAAATGCAATGAATAAAACTCATTATACATAGTAACTGGTGACATAATCACTCCCAATGCTATTGGAGTGACGCCATCACACTAGCTGCTACTGACTAACCCATGATTTGGGGTGATGTGTATGTTGTTGAACATGGCTCTTTGGTCACATCGCGTATAAACCTTGTTGTCAAGGATTATAACATTTATAGGCGGTTGAGGGATGTTAAGTTTAGATAAAAATGGTATGTTATATGCCTAGCACAATTTACTTCAATGTTTTTTAAAAGCCCAATATTAATTTCCTATTTTTTCCAGTAGCAATTACATTAACTTAGTCACATGCATATCATATGATAATAAAATTAATCACATTATAGTAAATGTAAATCATATGATAATAATATGATAATAAATGCAGATAGAACATAAAAAAAATGCAAAATATAAGCCAAGAGAAGAGGACACAATATTTGGCAGATGCTAGGGAAAACCCCCAATGTGGGGAAAAATATTTCATCAATTCTTATTATGATTCTTCAGTAGTTCAATAGAGAGAGAGAGAGTACAAATATCAAATTTACTTTCCTAAAAAAATCCTTTAAAAAACATCAGTCAATTACAACCCTAACCAGAAATACAACGTTGGTCAAAGTAGCGCCAAAACGTCCTCCAACGAGCTTGGTCAACAACAACCCAATTTAGCCTTCCACAAGAGTCAAAGTCAACCCAAAAATAGTTTGGTCAAACCAGTCAACGTTGTTCAAATTGTCCCAATCACCTAAATTTTGTTTCCAATTACTACGGCTTTCAAAGATTGAAATTATGCCCTCAATATTGAAGTCAACGAAGTTCAAATGAGCCCTGGTCAATGCTAGTCTATTTTCCTGAAATCCGACTTGTTTTTCCTCAGAAGCATTCAGCCTCTTGTCACACATGCGAAGAAGAGAGAGGTTGCCTCCAAGTTGTACGGACCAATCAAGAGAGGAGAGAGAGATATGTCCGATGTGATGGGTGATGTCCAAATGAGGAGAAGTTCACTCCGATTTATACAAATCATTGAGGGTGTGGTGACAGATCCCTTGAGCTTTATTTGATTGAGGTCGACCTTGAAAATTTATGTATGAGAGAGAATAAATTCAAAATTCCACTTCTACTTATCAGAATGAGATGATATGTAGATCAATATTGGACCTCTAAAAAATATTAATCCAATAAAAATATCATCTCTATCATAAGAGCTGTCTAAAGGTGGAATTTGGCGCTAGTTACAAATTTTAACACTCCCTCTCAACTAGGGATAATTCCACTTGCCAATCCATCTGCTTCCACTCATCATCATGCCATCCCATACCATATTTTCCATATTTTATATCCTCTATTTAACCGTCAAGTAATAAGTAAGAAGAATTGATCAAGAGTGAGTCACAAGACCTTTCCACTCTCCACTAACATAAGTCAGTCCAGAGGTAGAACCTCAATTGATCCTAGATCAAGTTATTGAACACCATGCATCTTGGCATAGGGAGTACAACACTACATGATGCATCCATTGGTAGTGCTATGGTCCCTATCCTCATTTCCCAACTCATTTTCCAAATGAGAGGTACTTCCCATGAGTCTCGGACTACATGGGTAGGATGCATGCTAGGCATTAATAGGAGAAGGTGGACCACTCATCCTACTCATATGCCATAGGAGAAGGTGAACCACTCATCATATGCATATCTCAATCATGGGGGAAGGTGAACCACTCACCCTACACACATGTCAACCGTCATGGGGTATCACAGGGCAAGGTGAACCACTCATCGTATACACATCGTACCACTAGGGGAAGCTGAACCACTCACCCTGTACACATCACACCACTAGGGGAAGTTGAACCACTCATCCTATGATTGCGCATTACTCCAATAATTACCCCAAGCCCCCAAGAGCTCTCAGAGCTCAGTGTCCAGCTCATGTGGGACCCCCTTACAAAGGTATTTCCACGACTCCAAGTCTCTCACGGAAGGATAAGCATTTTACCTTCCCCAAGGGCTTCGTGAGAATATCTGCAACCTACTCATCATTCCTGATGTGATGGAGGCTTATTTCTCCCCGTTGTACCATATCCCATATATAGTGGCACCCGATATCAATATCCTTGGAGCGGTCATGAAACAAGAGATTCTCTGAAAGGTGAATCCCACTTTGGTTGTTGGAGTAGATCATGGTGGTATCCAACACATGCTCAAATAGCTCACTAAAGACCTTCCTGAACCAAACAACTTCATAAAAAGACATACTAGCAATAATGGGTTTTGCCTCTGCAGTGCTTAAGGCAACCAATTTTTTCTTCCTGCTCATCCAAGATATCGAAGTAGATCCCAATGAGAAGCAACATCTAGTTGTTCTCTTATGATCCACCACACTTCCAATCAGTGAGCATCAATATATCCATATAGCCTCAAATTCCTGGCAATGTATCTCAGTCCATATTTGATTGTGCCCCGGAGATATATCAAGATATTATTGGCATTAATGCAATGTATGTGATGAGGCTCGGTCATCAATTAACTCAATGTGTACACAATGAAGCATATGTCCAAACAGGAGTTCACCAAGAACATCACAGCCCCTACAAGTTGTCGATACTTGGAAGGATTTTCCAAATCGGACCTAACAACATTTCCACATAGTTTCTTGAAGTTGAGTTCCATCGGAGTAGACACAAACTTGCACTCCACCATCCCACATCTTTCGAGTAGATTCAAAATTTATTTTCCTTGAGAAAGGAAAATATCTCCTGGCTTTTTTCAGAACTCCAAGCCTAGGAAGTAGTGCTTCAACACTAGGTCATTCATCTCGAATTTAGAAGCCAAATCCCTCTTGCATTGATAAATGAGAGGGTCTGTGTTGATATTTTGTGTATTTTGGGTAGCATCAGTTGTTCTCTAGCTCCCAAATTTTGTGGAGGGGCTATAGTACACTTGATCTACAAGACCCAGAAAAGGATTTGGATAATTTCATCTCATTTAAGAGATATTAAATCAACTAATTATTTTAATGTATTTTTTAAGTTAAAACTTAGGGAAATTAAATAATTAAAGTGAATTTAATTAAACATGTGATGAAATTGTCTTAAGTCAGAGGGATCAAACTTTCTTTTAATCTTAGCCATTGATTCAAGATCTGATCATGGTCATTGGTTTTCCAACAAGAAAAGTATAAAGGAAAGGCTTGGGGTCATTTTTAAAGACACACATAGGTAGAGCACTGAAGCTAAGCTGAGATTCTAGGGTGGGTTTGCTAATAATTCTTAGAATTTTTTCAGCTACAGAGAGGGTAATCTAGGCCAAGGGGATGATATGATCCCAGGGTCTAGAATCGGTAAGAGGTAGCACAGAGAAGCAGGAGAGTATCAGTAGGAAGGGCAACAACTGTGCTCTGTAGTCCCTCAAGGATAGCGTGATTTTCTGCATGAAACCCTCAAGGGTTATGTAGAGGCCCTAAGGGGTAGCGTAAGGACTGCGTCACCCAGTCTGGGGTAACGCGACCCTTTCCAGAGCAGCGTTGAGGGATGCAGAGGCTTCAGAGGCTGACACATAGGCTTTCTGAGGCAGAGATGGGGTTTCTAGGCCCTAATCTTGGCTAAGTTCTGTAAATACCATTTGAGGGTGTGGATCAGTCATTATTTTGGCCCTAGATCATCTAGTGAGTTATAGATCTATTATTTCTCTGACAGGTTTTCCAGATCAAGAACCCAGGCTTGTTTTATTCAGAAAATTCTTAATAACAAAAGCCTCCAGCAGCGAGAAGCTTGATTTTCCCACATTGGGTTTTTCTGGGGACTATTTGTCCAGAAATAACTGTGTCACTTTGTCTATGTGTGCATGAACTTGTTCTAGATCTAGATTGGTGGAGATCTGTTATGTTTTTTTCTTCAATTTTAACTTGAATTTTATTCAACTAATAACTTATCTAAGTAGGAGGAGCATAACGAGGGAAAATTTCAAGAACCCCCCTAAATTTATATGTATAATAATTGGGTGAATCCCCATGATACATAGGAAAAATGGAAGGTGATTTTATTAATAATATAATATATATATATATATATATATAATTTTTTTGGCAAATCTCTCACGAGATTATATTATCTTGTAAAATCATGGCGAATCACCAGTATAAATGGAAAATCACTAGTACAAAATGGTGAATCATTGTCTAGTGGAGTTTGGGGTGTTGGTTCCAATGAAGATATGGTAGTTGAACCAGGAGTTGAAGGAAGCGACCACCGAGACCAAGTATGGCACATGGTGACTTGTGAGGGAAGTAGTTCTCGTGTAGTTTGGAAAACGTGTTCTTCTAGTTCTGCTAAGTGTAGTGTTTTTGCTCATGCTACTACTAGCACTGATATTGAGGTTGGAGAGGAGTTTGAGGAAGCATGGAAGGTAGTAGTGGTGGATAATTACAAAGAGAACCCCATGATGGGCTCCATTTTTCCCTTTGGTATTTGGGCCTGCAAGATCTTATGTCCATTAAACCAACAATTAACCATTCAACCAACAATCAACTTGACTGCGTTGATTAGGTACGAGTCAACTTAGACTAATCTTCAAAACTATGCTTTGCACTATCCCATATTTATCACACTAATGCTACACAACATTGTGCATTTGCATCCAACTCTCATGCATGCACACAAAATTTTCACTAACATCTATAACCCTAACCAACTGAGAATTGATCAACAATTTGCACCAAATTTTGTTATAGTGTTGAAAGTTCATAAGAAATTTAGATCCATGGTACCTTAAATAAATTTTGAGATAACCTCCACAAATTTGACCACCATAGAGAAAACTTGCGATCAATTTTAAACCTACAAAAATTAGGATTCATGTTCCTAGGAAAGATCATAAGTAGTTGACATATAGGTCTAGTTTTGAGCCTTGACACATTGATAATGCAATGGCTTAGGTCAAAAATCACACATTGAAAAGTCATCAATGAAGAGAAGACAAGATCATTATTAATTACACATACTCCAAAATTCCTACCAAATTCTACTTAGTTGTACGCAACTATGCTATACATAATGTTATAGTAAATACAAATTCCAAAAAGCCTTCTTCACATAGCTAATAAATGGCCATTGGAGGAGCACCCCTTATATAATATTAATAGTAGAAATCAATAGATCATTTCATATTGAACTTCATATCCATAGCACTCTTATGTATTGTATGATGTATTCAATTTGCATTATCAAATATAGATAAAATCATACTTTTAATTGATACATTTAAATCATACTTGTGCACAAGGTTGAATGCAATGCCAGTCAAGGAGTAAAGTCAGTTTGATGTGTAATTATCTATAAAATAATGAAGAAACTTATTAACACATCACAACTTTCACGTTTGAAAAAATTATAAAGCTTTCATGCAAATCCATTGTTGTTATAGTTCCTTCTCTCAACCATGTTCCACATAAGCATGGAAAATCAAGTAATAGTAGCATTTGCACCGAGAGGTGCAAAGTAACGCCGGGGAGCAGGGATACATCTTCCATACGAGATAAAGGTGATGTAGGTGATAAAGTTGGAGGCAATACAAAATGTTTTGGAATAATGGTTGGTTTGTTTATCAACTTTTGAGTTATCTTGAAAATTGCTTTGTTCTCTTCATGCCTACCTCTGAAACCTTCAAAAAAAACTATCCACAATATGCATATTCAACAACCTCTATGGAATATGTACATAGTTCATGAGAGGAGCATTAATCCCTTTTTAAAATATAATAAAGTGAAAGTATAAGATAGTGAATAACTTCAAATCCTCCCTAATCTTAAAAATTTTGTATAGTGATAGTATTATCATTTCCATGAAATAAAATTGGTCACAACTCTTTAATATAATAAAATAAAAAATTTAATTAAACAAATATATACATCAAAACATAATTGACCAAATTTCTATCTATTATCCAAACTTGTCACCTTTCGTATCCCATTCATTTAAATCCACTTGATTGCATTATCTTAAATTAGAATATGTTCATATCTATAATACAAAGTGCTTCACCCTCAAATATAGTTTTTCTCCCCCTTCATTTGGGTTCTCTGGGTTGCATTGGTCTTGAATTCATGATATACTTACTATATAGTAGCCAAAAATACAAAGCAAACAATTGGTTTTATTTTAAGATAAGTTTGAGCTTTTAGAAAATACGTAGCCAAAGGCAACAGACTAATTTCATTTACATATAGGTAACCCTTTGAATGTAGACCATTCCTTGATGAGGAATGTAATAAAATATTCAATTTTCGAATTAAAAATATTATTTATATAGATTCGTATATGGGGTAAACAATAAATAAAAAATTTAACTAGCCTTGGGGTGGTCAATATTTATAAATTTTATTTATACTTTCTTTACCATGTATATCATATAACTATCAATCACAAACATAAAAAGATGTGGAATTCACAGTGATGATCTACTCTGGAAACATAACCAACCTTTATTATTACCAATATTAACTTTTATATAGTACTACATATGTAGATAAAATTTCCAGCTTCCAAAGAGACAAACTTTCTTCTCCAACATGATGACACATTCTTAACTACTAACATTTCTGATTGCTGAATGTAAGAAAGCTTTCTAAGTACATCTAATCTACTCCGAGGCTCAAACTCCTAGACTATGTTCTTTTTTACCATGTATCTATAGGCTGCAACCTTCTTCTTGTTTGAAGAGGAGTTTTCTATTATCGAAACTACCTTCCCTGCCTCTGATGCCTTGAAGGAATTTCAAATTGGCTCATCAGATGAAGACAACTTTATGTTATTGTCAATTAGATTTGAGTAGCTTCCCTGTGCACTCAACACAAACTCTGACCGATAGGAAACATCCCACCCACCAACTATGAGGTCCCACAAAATTGTTACTCCCACCTGAACAACATAGACAACTTGAATGTGAAAATTCAAAAACAAAGAAAAATCCCAATCACATAGATCTTGAGGATGAACTCAATCTCAAATACAACACCCATAAAATTTATATCCAAAACTAAAACTCATCAAATTTGGGAGTATATTGGAAAAAAAATGAGGCAAAAGAGAAAAATTTGAATGCATGAACTGACACAAAATCTGCAAACTTGAGCAATTTTTGACGTACATTACCTCCACTCCCTCGATCTCAAGATTTATTTTCTCCCTAGCTCCAATGGAGAACCCTAATGTAGGCTTGTGAGGTCAAAAATCTACATATTTGTCCTGCTAAGTCCCCCATACTATATAGGCACATTCTCTGGAGATATAAATATGCAAGTAAATTCAGGTATTAAATAAGTTTCTAGGAAATGTTCATTGAATATATCCTTCATTCTATCGTATATAATCAGAGTCTTCAATTGCGGTTGAGCATATTTTCACTACATCATAGAAGGAGTTTCACATACTTGTAGAAGGTCTCTGTGACTCTTCCTTCATGTGCAATTACAAATTTTCTCTTGGTACGTTGTGTCAAGAAAGGGCTCAACATGGAGTACAGTGCTCTAAAATACCATGGGACATTGATGAACACCTAAAAAATAGAGAGAATACTAATTAAGAGGTTATTTGTCTATTTTATAAACTGAGTATAATATGCTCGCCCTTATAGGGCCCAACAAAATCCCACGCTTGCAAACTGAATATAGCAAAAAGACTTAATTACATATGGAATACTTGACAATTAGCAAGATTGGAGAAATTCTTCAACATTGTACTTGAAATCGGATCATTTTGAATTTTGGCAGAGGCAACGGCAGTCGGAAGTCACAACCCAAAGGTAGTATGTTTGAGGATCTATAGTCTA
Source organism: Pinus albicaulis (assembly GCA_034641835.2). Taxonomy (NCBI): domain Eukaryota; kingdom Viridiplantae; phylum Streptophyta; class Pinopsida; order Pinales; family Pinaceae; genus Pinus; species Pinus albicaulis. The sequence goes on along the minus strand of CM076577.1, from coordinate 1,003,583,837 downwards.
CAATTGATTAGATTAGAATTCAAGTCCTAGAAAGATAAAATAGTCCATTACTATACTTCATTCATAGAGTGATTTCATTTTCTTCAAAGTTTTGGGATAAAATAGAAAGAAAAGGTTTCCTCAGTAAGTTTCTTGTGAAAATCCTAATTCCCTCACTGTATTATGTGACAGTGGGAGCTACCTTAACACAAGGGGTTATATCTCAACTGGTTGTCACCATATTGCTCAGAATTTGTTTAGTTCCATACTAGCCGGTGCCTTATTAAGCCCCATTGGGTAAGGTGCACTAATATATGCCAATGGGATTATTTGGGAATATGTATACCATCTTCAAATGTGATGAAGCATCCTTGGGTTTCGCATGAGATTTCCCTTTGAAACAAAAACAGTGACCATTACGTTGACCATGAAAAACAAAACCCTTGAGGGCAGATTGTGACCATACAAATAAATGACTATATACGCTCCTCCATCTCTAAACCATGTAATTATGGGTGTGAAAGACAATGAAGTTGAACTTAAAAGGCCACAAAGTTCCACTGAGATTAAAAAAACAATGATTCAAGAAACAAAACTGGAAATTTGTTGATACAAGGAAAACTTGAGAGAAGTGTTTTTCACTTACTGAAACACCACACAAATACGTGTTAACTTCTCATACCTGTCATCATTGCATAGAATCTCTTAATCAAAAAGGAAAAATAAAATAACAATTGGAGGACATAGGCACCAGAAATAGTAGCTTATAGTCATTTCACTGGTAATATTGACATAGCATTAAACCATTGACCAGGTTTCCATTCTAGTTGTGGTCTGCTTTGACACTCAAATGGTAGGAACCTCAGAAAGACAAAGGCCTAGTGGAAGTCTTGAGTGATTTTGATGAAGTAGATATCCTTCATGCACTTGAGAAAAAGGAATACCATTTCTTGCAGTGTAGCTCATGTGGACATGTTTTTTGAAGCCTTTCAAAAGGGAGAAAGGCAAAGGAAAGAAAATGTCCATGTACTCATTATACATAAGGTTTTGTAGGAATACTATTTCATTTTCACAGTACGACTAACTAATAATTGAATGTCCATACTCAAATATTTTGTGGGAAACTATTGTATTGTTATGAAACTCATGAGAATTTGCACATTTAAGAATAAAGTTTACAAAAAATATTCCCAAAATTCGTTGAATCTTCCATAACTTTGCATTCCTTCCAATCTAGGCTAGGATGCACTAGTACAAAACCAAAGTTGAGATGCACTATTCTAATCCGAAAGGTAAGATGCATTAAGTAAATTCACACTAAATTTTACTTTTTTGCAACGAATTACCTTGTTTTTTTTGTCGTTCAAATGCAATACGTATAGATCACATGAAATTGACAAAAATAAAATTTCAATTATGATCAACAAAACCAAGGACAAAATATTGTAGTTGTATACAAAGTTTCTACATTCAATTCCAAAACCTTCTATGAGAGTTGAGAAGACCATGAAATAACAAGAAAATCAAATGAAATTCACAAACAAACAACTACTAGGCATTGAAACAACTAGTGGTTGTCGATAGCATTACGTAAGCTTCTACTCTAGCTTTCCTAAGTTGATTCTTCATCAACATAGTATTCATCATCCTTTGCACTAGCGTCCTGATATTGCATGTATTCAGACACAAAATCATTCATGTTGCTCTCTGCTTCAGTGAATTCCATCTCATCCATGCCGTCACCAATGTACCAATGCAAGAAGGCTTTTCTCCTAAACATGGTAGTAAACTGCTCGCTCACTCTCTTGAACATTTCCTGAATGGATGTTGAGTTCCCAATGAATGTGGATGACATGGAGAGGCCTTTAGGCGGGATATCACACGCACTAGATTTCACATTGTTTGGGATCTATTCCACAAAGTATGATGAATTATTGTTCTAAGCATTCATCATCTCTTCATCCACCTCTTTGGTGCTCATCTTTCTTCTGAACATGGCAGATGCAGTTAGATACCTGGCGTGACGGGGGAAGCAGTTAAAATTCACTGCCAGCTTCCTTAGATATGAGTTAAGATAACCAGGGAACCTCAAGAAACAGGTGACTCCACTCATTATTGCAGATACCAGATGGTTCAAATCACTGATTGCAATAAACAATATCAAATACATAAGATATACTGAAAAAGACAGACTATGGAGATTACTTTATTCACCCAGATAAACTAGGTATTAAAATGCATAAGAGATGGAGTAGAATAACCTAACATTTTCATGTGTGGGATCCCATGAGACAATTAAATCTAACAATTAAACTTACCAAAGAAATTAACACAGATCTACAGAACAACGTGTATTAATATGTGTTGAATTCAAAGGAAAATCTCTAGAACCAATTTTAGATGAGGATCATGCTAAATAAAAGTCTAAGAAAAATGGATTTTCTGATGGATAAGGTTATCATTGATGCCATTAGAATTTTTGAATAAAACGCTAATATTCCCTAGGTACATGAATGAAGAAGTATATTCTGATGGAGAGGAAACATCATGGAGCAACGAGTTCATTTGTGAAGTTGATCATGAGTACATTTAAGATAGCTTCAATCTTAGTGGACTTACTATGATCATGATCTTGACTTGACTTTATATTTTGAATCCCCCAATGAAACACTTTTCTAAAGATTAAAGAGAAACACAAGGACAATTTCTCTCTTCTAACTTTGGAGCACGTTAAGCAATTCTAAAATATAATTCTTTCTGTGTATTCCAACAAGATGATATTCTAACTCAGAAACAAAACGCGTTGGAAAAATTTGTTCAAGAGATGTTGTATATCAAAGAAATAATGTTGGAGCATTTTGATACCAAATAAAGCACTTATAAATTCCAAAAACAGCACAAGCACCCATTAGTATTACACCAATACTTTTCACTATGGTAGGAATAATGTGACATAGTTATAAGGGAAGAAAAAATCAAGAGATGAGTTGTATATCACTAGGTAAGGCCACATGGTGAAGCCTGATTAAAATGAACCCAAGTCACCAATCATCTCCACTAGATGAAAAATAAACATAAATTCATAAAAACAAAAAAAATGTTTGATCTGTTTTTACTTAAAAATGTGAAGATCCCAAATTGTAATCACAAGCATTCGGTCCAAACACATTACCATACATGATACACAATCGTTGATTGTAGCACCAAAATAATGTAATAAAATATGCCTTTTGAAACACTCTCCTAGGCCACATTTGGTATTTTGTTTAGGCAGGGGAAACCTGGTAGTTTCTAGAAATTGACTACTTTTTGGCCATGGAGATGGATGATTAGAATGCTAGCAGGTAGCCTCCTACTGTGCAGCAGTGTGACTAATCCTGTTGATCTCATCAAGGCCTACACATAAACCTATGGTGGCCACTAACCAAATACAAGGGTTAATCTTAGCCTAATAAAAAATTGCAAGCATATAATTAATTACTTTCCTTAGGATAATGACGTGTACTTGGCTCTTTTGGTGGTTTTCTTTAGAAAATTTAGCAAATTTTATTGGTTTCTTTCAAAATTTGAATGAGGTGTAGTTTTTGCATCTTACTTGGTCAATGAAAATTTATGTATGCAGTCTATGTTGAATATTCCATCCTCAAACTTGTTGGATTATACAAGCACAGGTTGGCCTTTTGCGACAACATTTTCTACACAATCGGGATCAAACCCTATTTTCTATCACTCTGGTGAGGACTCATTTGATATGTAATGCATTTCTAGGATAGATTTAATAAGCATGATTAGCTTCAAGAAAACAACTGACAATGTATTTCATGCCTTAAATTAAGCAATATACAGGGATTGCATAATGTGCATGGTAATTATAGTATGCCAAACATGCCAACCTCTATATCTACATGCAATTCGAGATTTGGAGGACTTCCCTCTGGAGGAGTCCATCAACCCTCTAGGAGAATTTCTATTGGATGCTTTTCATCAAACAACCTTCCAGTTGCTCTCTCCTAGGTCTACTTGTTCTAGTTCTGATGGTGTGCTCAATAGGTCAATTTTGTTGTAGTTAGTAGATAATCTTATGATTTCCCATGGGACAACTTTGTTGAATGTCTACTAGAAAAAGAAAATTTTGACCTTCTGCAATATTTCCTAACTTTTATCTGTATGACATGTTTGGTACTAGCAGTTATCACGTGGTGGATTTCATGGCCATATAGGGAGAACAAACCGAGGTACTATTCTAGCAAGAATTTATTATGTTCACTATTAGTATGAACAACAAAATATCATTTGTTTAGTACTAGCGTGAATGGGATTGGCGCGTATGCTCAAGGCTCATTCCTTGTTTTAGTAGTAATTTTGATCATGATGAAAATTGTTCCAGGATCAGGAGTATCTCCTCTTACAAGCAATGTAGGGCCTAGGATAACAAGCTATATTGGAAAAATTATGGGTGCAACTGGAGCCAACCTTGGGAGGACCATAAATCTTGGTGCTGGACAAAGTCCTGTATCAAGATCGAGTCGTGCTAGAGATGGAGGTATTGGAGTACAAGGGCCTGGTAGACCAATGAACAATGTTCCCCAACAAGGTTTGTTATCATAAATTATCGGCATGCTAAAACATACTGAACATTGCTAATTATAACTTGAATATAAAAGTCTTCTTTATTTTGTTTGCTTGTGCTCAACTTTGGTTTGCCATTTCTTGCAATTTTGGTCCATGGCCAGAACAGATCATTGGTAAGTGAACAACAGTTGATGAAGTTAGTCGAAATGTGCAGCACCTGAATTTAAACATACAGTTGCTAATATGGGTCAATGTTTTATGATCTAGCCATATACTTGAAAAAGGCATTGTCTAACTATTATACGTCTTGGAGTTTTTCGCCGGAATTCAATGAAACAATTTTCAGTAAATTCATGATATTTTGTTGTTTAAAATGTGTTTTTGAGTGCATTTATAGATTCCACACCCTGAAAGACACCTAGGGCACTCATATTGTGGAGAGTTCACAACTCATACTTATGATTGCAATAAATCCCGACTAGATTTTAGGCAAATTCCGACTGTAAAATATGCCCAGAAAAGCTCCAAAATATATAACAGATAGACTACAGCCTTAAAAAGTGGTTGGATTGTACCTCATATGGCACACACAAGAAGAAATTACATGCATGAGTTGTACACCACTGGAGATTTCAAATAATAAATAAAGGAACAAATGGGATATCTTGAGGAATTATTTATTGGCGTGATAGGTGAACAAATATGCAGGCAATAATAAAGGGAAAAATAGAATAGAGGAATACCTCGTGTATATTTTTTTTATTGGTGTCATCTTCATTTCTACTTTCTTGTGCTCTACCACACAATTTCTGTTATTGCCAACATGTTCTCTTGATGTTATTTTAATTTATTTTGTTGCTTCTACTCCAGTATCTATGTTGCTTAGATTTTTATTATATCTTTATGTGCTCTTGACATGGGGATTGGGGTGTTTATATTTATTTTGAAGTATGAAATTTTTTTTCTTATTGTAATGGAGTAATAATGAAGTATACATTTAATATCAACTGATATTATGCATAAAATTTATCAACTTAAGTATTAAGTTTAAGATGCTTAAAATACTTACCTTCCTGAAATATATAAATATATACTTCAAAATTTTGAACCATTTCAACATATATAATATGAAATTATTAAATTAGAGAATTATATTGAATACATAAATGATAATGCCAAACAGATACATGATGCTTTCAAGTTGGTATAAAGTTGGATAAAGTCTTATGCACCTTCCTCTGAAGATGCACCTTATGTTGAAGATAAAATTTCATGAATGAAACAAGATATGCCTTGCAAGGTTGCCTAAAGAAAAGGCTAATAGAAACACCTATCTTGATGTTTAGACCCTTTCAAATCAGTTGTAACCATTTGATGCAAGTGGGATAGCTATAGGAGCAGTACTACTACAAAATGGAAAAAATGTAGCCTATGAAAGTAGATAAAAAACATCATAAACAAAAGATACATAATATTTTATTGATAATTATTCACATCAATAAATATGGAAAAATCACCTCAAAAAATGAATTTGAAGCAATAGCAATTCAAAAACTACCATAGTTTCCCTCCAGAGGGAGATATTTTTGACAAATTGGTAGGGACGTTCCTGCAGCACTGCCCATTACACTAGCAAATAGATAACATATTTGTTCAAAGCTCCATGTTACCATGCATGTTTATTCCTCATCTTGTTGGGTTTCCTTTGGTATTACCTTACAGACGCTTGAGAAACTCTTTCGAGTCTTTCGTTTGGCTGACCTTTAGTGGAAGAAAGGCTTCCATCGTGTCCATTGGATCTTCTGTTGCAGCCCCAAGGATTCGATATGTATGGGTATGATTGACTTCTTTTGATAGCATCAAGCCTTATGCATGAAGTAGATCATCTTGGTAGGGTAAGAAAATAAAAGTTGGGAGTGTTGGTGTGAAGGTGCATTTCACTTGGGGTCGTGTCGAGTAAAAGATGTTGGAGTAAGGAAAACTTTCAAACCCTTCTATTTACAACAATTAAGCTAGAAAAAAATGGTTGTTTGTGGCATAAAGTATATGGAAAATATTAGAGAGTTTCAAACCTTGCCTCATTTGGAAAGGACCTTATAAGGGCATGCCTATAATTCCATGAGCATTATATTTGGTGGTTGCCACTTAAATTTTTCCATGATAAGCCCTTGGAGGATATCCCTTGGTTTTGGAAACACCCTTGGGGTTTTTAGGATTTCTCAAAACCTTTCTGAGCTTATGGATTTCTGAGTTGGTATAGAGCTGGATAAGGCATCAATCAGACCCCTAAGGCATCAATCGTACCCACGAGGTCGAGATCTGGAGCACAAGCCTCACTACTCGACCATTCTCACACCTAACTCCATACCACCTTCGTTGGGACTCGGCATGGATTCTTATGTGTCCATGAGAATGCCAGAGTGTTATTGTTATATGTCAGGAACAATACACAATAACTAAAAGACTTATATGAGACACAATACGCAGCTAGTAAAAATTGTGATGCTTTTTAACTGCTTCAAACACCTCCCAGGTGCATTTCATTCCCTTGCGGAACACAACCAAATCTCTGGGTCCAATCTCAACATAGTCATTGTAGTCATCTGGGTATACCTTCACTCTTCCCTCCAACAAATAAAATGTTTCAATTACAGTATAGGTCCAAGGAAACTTACTAGGAGGGCATCCCCACCTACATCCACCATTCATTCCTTTATTTCCACTTAATTCATACGAGAACTTGGAATAAAAACAAGATTCAAAGCAACAAAGTCACTCTCTTGCAATGCCGAGATTACAATAGCATTCAATAAAGTACAACATAGCTCCTCAGATCCATCCACTAAGCATATACATACAACAGGTCATTTCATTTAGGAAAGGATAATAACGAGGATCGTAGATCATTTTTAGATACACACACACACAACAGACAAATTCAGACACAATATTTTATGTTATACCATTTATAATATTATTATAAAGGTGATTGCCAATAGACTTTAAGGAATTCTAAGGAAGGTGATATAAAGGGAGAAGTAGGATTTTTTGACTGGTAGACAGATAGTAGATGAAATTTTCATGGCTTGAGAAGTTATTCACTCCTTGAAATCATCAAAGAAAAGTGAGATGTTGATAATAATGAATATTTAAAAAGTTTCTTATAGGCTCAATTGGAATTTAATACTTAAATTCTTTTGGCTTCTCACACAAATACATAAAATGGGTCCTCAGTTGCATTTCATCGAGCGCATTTTCTATTTTGGTAAATGGTGGCCTAGTAGCTCCCTTCAATCAAAATAGACCAAGCTGCCAAAGGGGCACCTATCACTCTTCCACTTTATACTAATAGCTAAATGACTAGGCCACACTTTGAAAAAAATTAAGGAAGAAAAGAATTTTAAAGGAATTAAACATACCCTCGAATCAAAAGCCATTTCACATCTACAGTTTGACAGTTTGTGGATGACAGTGTGCTTCTAAAAGAAGAAAAATTTGCACAACACCAAAAATCATAAAGGTGTTTCAAATAATTTTCCATAAGCTCCAAGTGGAATGTAGATAAGATAAAACAGAAATCATTTTCAATGCCAACTTTTCAGTCCAGAGACACCTTAACATATTTTTGAACTTCCAAAGACCATCCCTTCCAAGAAAAATTAGGACTTAAAAGTTCCCCTGATTGAGAACTCTGAACAATCACTCTCCCAAGGAGACATTATCAGCAAGATTAGAGAAATACTGAACAACTCGACCTTTATATTCCTCTCCCTTGAGGAAGACAAGTACTCTTCGAAAATATATTACAAACCATTATGTGTTCTCAGCCCTAGAAGCCTAAAATAGAGTGAAAAGTGCTGACGAAATCTAAAAAGTATTTATGGGTTGGAATTCATAGATGGAGATGAAGTGACCACTTGTAGCATGGTCTTTCGCTCATCAGGGAAAGAGTAACTTGACAATAGAAAATTATAAACCTTCAACAAAATAGTAAGTGGAAAAGTGGCATTGCGCCAGTTTAATGAAAAATGAGCCTTATGGGCACACACAGCCTACAGGTCAAGAGAAACAAATATGATAAAGGAATCCAATGGGAAATCTTATCCACACAGAAGGACTTTCTGAATAGATCTTTGATCTAGAACAGTGCTAAAATTAGTTCGAGAACATTATTTCTGGAAAGTAAAAGATGGGAATTGAACTCTATTTTGGGAAGATGACTAGATACAGGAAAAAAATGTCGAAAATCAATGACAAACTAGACGAAGTGAGAAAGGTTTTTGACAAAGAAGTTTGGCACAGAGTCAACAAATATTGGGTCAGAGAAGGCCAAGATAAGGAAATCAGTTGGAAAACCAGGAAATATAAAACACTAGACCAAAGACAAATAAGGGCAAAAAAAATGTTGGTAAAGCATAGGTGGACTCACGATCGAGATTAAAGGACTTAATTGTTCGAATTATCATGGAAAATTCAGGGGGATTAGAGGATTTGGGGGAGAAAACCTCTTTGTTGGGTAGAGTAATGCAACAGAAGATAAACGAGGCCAATAGAAATGGGAGTTATGTTTGGAATGTTGAAAAAATGACAACCCAGTCTCAAAACTCATATGAATAGAGTAGTAATGAAGGTCGTGGCCAAGAAAAAATAGAGAAAACAAAGCCAAAGTCAGGGCAGACGAAGAATGTATCCAATATTTCTCCATTAAGTGCCCAATCTGTTGATAAGATACAATAAGAAAATTTTACCTCAATGTCTAAGAAATGACCATAAATGTAGGTCAATGGAACAAAAATAGTACATCTAGTGCAGGTATAAAGAGAGAGTTGGAAAGAAACTCAGAGACAATACTAAGATGTTTTAATGCCACATATCTGAGCGTATCCTGACCAAAGTGGGAATGAGAAGCCTGCTCATATTACCAGGAAGGTGTTGGACAATATCCATTATTGTGATCTCATTGAATTTAACATAAATGTGCCTAATTCATAAATTTAACCCAGCTTAATTCAATCCTATTAACTTTGAGATTACTATCAATACCTAACCTGTAAAGATTACGATAGCAAAAATACTTATCAAGGAACACTGCTTACTTGGGCCATGAATGAACTTTTAGCTCTGAAAGGAAAATTTTAGCAGGATAACTCTCAATCTGAATTCCCATACTCTCCATCACTTTATTCCCAACTTCGCTCTCTGACATGGCCCTAATTTTTACACTTCTCATGTCAAATCTGCCCACTTGAGATTGAATTATGGGTCTAAAACCTCCCTGAGCAGTTAGTCAAGTTACCTTGCACAATATTTTTGAAGGAGATGAAATGGGTCAGCGACGCAAGGTTGAAGAAGAGTAAACACGCATTGAAGCCCCAAAGCCCCAACCAATAAAAAATGGGGCGAATGTAAATCCAATGCCCCTCCTACCTAGTAAATCGCGACGAATGCCATTCAAATCTACTCCAAACCAGAAAATTGGGAGGCAAATCCATCCTTTAATGTTTATGCACATTTATTTTTTTGGGCTAATAGGGAATAATTAATTATTTTTAAAACTATATAAATGGGTTTATATAAAAAATTCGCCCCTCCAAAATATAAAACCCTTTAAAATTCGCCCCTAAAATTTTCGTGAGCATAACTAGATTAATAGTAATAATTTTTGCATAAAGTGTAAAGATTCAGAAATTTCCACATGGTATCAGAGAAATTGCAAATCTATTTGGGTCACCAACAAGAGACTCAAGGTTCTATATGTAGAAAGCAGCAAAAATGAAGATATGAAGGGATAGCGAAGTTTTCATAGGAAGATTCACACAGAGGGAAGGTTGATGCAGTCTAACGTTGTCTTCCAGCAAGCCCATGTAATTACTGCGCAGAGGCAGCTCAGAAACAACGCTGGATTATTCTAAAACGTGCTAGTGTGATGTAGATATGAATCTGTTAACCAGAAAAGGCTGAAGAAAAGCTGCAGAAATTCAGAAGGTGCCGGTGGGGTTAAATTTATGAATATTTCAGATTTTTAGCATAAGCATAAGTGACAAAGAGCGAAAGGATATTAGCTTCTTAGAGAGTTTATAGCCAAATAAACTAATAGTTTGATCAAGAGTATAAAAGAGAGTTGAATCATAGTTTATTTGGCATATTTCCAAGGAGGGAAATCAGTTTTTAGAGGGAGAAAAAAATGCATGTTTCACCAAGGGCCTTAGATCGATTTATTTAACAAAGAGAAAAGGAAGTTTCGACACATTCTGAGCAGATGGCTCCTCATGGACTGCGTGATCATGACAGGCTAGATGGCCTCTCAAACTTCTTAGTTTGGAGGGCAAGGATCTTGATATTCCTTGAGGTATACAATCTTAGAGACCATGCAGAAAAAAATCTGCCCACACCGACAGATTTGGATTTCCTTTGGAAGCATAAGGAAGTTGCTAGACATGCCAAACAGTTGATCATGGATGGAATTAAGGACCATATTGTACCACACTTAGCTGAGAAGAAGACAACTAACAAGATGTGGAAGGCCTTAATCTCCCTATAAGAGGGAAAATTTGTCCAAAGGAACATGTTGTTGGAGACATAGATGAGGTCATTCATGATGACCAAGGGAGAAGACATGGATCATTTCCTCTTCGGACTATAGTCGATCAAAGATCAGTTGACTGCAATTGGTGCTATGGTGGAAGACGATGTGATGGTCGAGACTGCCCTCAATGCAGTCACAGATGAGTGGGAAACCCGTGTCCAAAGTATCTTGGGTAGAGTGGACCTCCCAAATTGGGATAGCTTGTGGTCAATTCTACATCAAGAAGAACTCCATAGATTCACCAAGAAGCAGTACAGATCGGGATCAAGCAAAGTGAAGAAGGAAGATGAGGAAGATGGAGCATTGGAATCAAAGAGGTAGCCAAAGAAGAAGAAGGATCTTTCAAAGACCAAATGCTTTCAGTGTGGTGAAATGGGAAATTTTCCAACAATTTTCCTCAGAAGATGAAGGATAAGGAAGCCTCTTCTTCCAAATATGTTGTGGCAGATGACGGGTCGGAAGATGATGCATCCATGAGTGCTCATGAACCATAGAGGTGGGGTGACATGTATATGTAGAGAAGCTACATAGAAGTAAGGTAGGATCTTTGAGCAACTCATCTCTTGGATCACACGCAAGCTACGACAACCGTAAGAAAATAGCAGTACAAGTGGAGTAGTGGGTGCATAGATAACAGATGAGGCAGAGGCAGAGGAAGATATGAAGACTGGGATGAGCAGCATGGAGAAGAGCAGCAGCATCGTAGAAGCAGCAACAGTGCAGAGGCTGATGTAACCTTAGCAGTGCAGAGCAGAGCTACTTACGTAGTGTAGAGTTGCAGCAGTGTAGAAGGATTCAGAGTGACATCGTAGTGCAGCAGCAATGTGAGATATTTCAGCACAAGGGGATGATGTGACTTCAATAGTGTAGAGGGAGTTTACTTACGTAGTATAGAGCTGTAGTTGTGCATCATCCTTCAGATGCCAACACAAATTTGTAGCCTATGGAGCTTTTGTGATGATGATGCAGCCCATCTGACTTATCTGTCAAATATTGGGCAGGAGATTCAGTTGTTTCTCTTAGCAACTAAATTTTTAGTGCAATAGATCAGCAATGGCAGTGCTATGAGCAACACAGATGCAGCATATTGAGAGGGATCTTCAGTATAGAGGTTGCAGTGGAAATGGTAGAGTCATGGGCAGTAGCACAGAATAGAAACAATAGTTCAAAGTTGAGTGGCAGCAGGCCTAGCTTCAGTAGCACAAAACCAGTACTCAAAATCATGTAATCCATAGTGTGATGTATTGCTAGAGCACACCCTTGATGCTAAGAGGGAGTGTTAATATTTTGTGTATTTTGGGTAGCATTAGTTGTGCTCTAGCTCCCAAATTTTGTGGACAGACTAGAGTACACTTGATCTACAAGACCCAGAAAATGATTTGGGAAATTTCATCTATTTTAGGAGATATTAAATCAATTAATTATTTTAATGTATTTCCTAAGTTAAAACTTAGGGAAATTAAATAATTATAGTGAATTTAATTAAATGTAGAAATTTGAATAACTAAGATATTATTCACTGAGATTCTCCTGATCACACACTATTTTAGCTTCATGTATAATACATAATCTCTTCTACCATTGATCATCACATGCGGAAATAAAATCAATTGCATGCATACATTAAAACCACAAACAATCACACATATGAACACAATATTTAATGGGAAAGCTTAAAGCTGAAAACCCCAACTATCTGTATATTATATGTCATGGATATCATGTAACAATCATGGTACAAAACTCCTCACAAGCTCTCATGCACACCCTCAATTGCTACACACTATCAAGCTAGATCTAGCAAAACACATGCTCCAATATTTTTCCACTTGATAGCCAGCCTCTATTGCATTTTCAATGCTATGGGATGGCTTCATTAAATAGATAAACCACCTAGCTTGAACTACGCAATCCTCCTGGGCTACTCCACATATCTGTGTGTTTCAAATAGCAACAGTATAGTCACAACTGATAGTTAACCTGCTCTTTCACCTATCTTTGCACTGGTCTCCACTGAAACTGTCCATGCACTGAAGTTAACTGATGCATTCTTTAGTTGATTAATGAGTTTATAATCAGTGAATTAATTAATAATTAATTCACATCACTCTCACTAATTGTATCAATTAGTTAAACTGAATACAAATAGCTCAACTATGTTTAGATTAGTTAAACTGAATACAACTCCACTAACTTCCTCAATCAACTCCACCAAACTCTGTCACATGAGTTCTAACTGAAGTATCCATGCAATAGCTCCATATAACCCTCAGGAATAGCGTAATTCCTTATGTCAGCTCCTGTGCCACATCTGTGCACTTAACTGAAGTGCTCCAAGAGAATAAGATAATGTTTAGAGTCCAAATATTATTAAGAGCTAATAATATTCGACATATCTATTTTTAGACTAGCAATCTAAAAATAGATTCCGCCCAATATGTCTAAAATAGAAGTCCATCTATTTTTTCCGACTTGACCAACCATCCACAAATAGCATCTTGCAACTCATAGAACATGATCCATATGTCTAAAAATAGACTTTGTGCCAAAAATAGCCTGCGGGCCCACTTAGTGAAGGCGACTCCTTTCCACTAAGCTCATAATCTTTTTGCAATCTCAACACTCCGTCTCAACAAGATAAGGATTATCTGCAACCCCTATCCTACCCCTGTGGTATTCGAATTTGCTCCTGGTGAGCACCTTCGTCAAGATATCAGCATCCTGATCCTTCGTAGGAATGTATGAAAGTAACATGATCTTCCGCTGCACACAATATCTAATATGATGATACTGGATGTCAATGTTTTTATATATATCATGAAATACTGGATTAATCGAGAGCTTGATGCAAGTCTGATTATCACAATAAATCATAGTAGGATCCAAGTGTGAACCGAACAACCTGACCAAGATCTTCCTCATCCATATAGCTTCACATGCAGCCAAAATCATTGCCATATACTCGGCCTCTACTGAAATGAGTGCCACGGATCTCTGCTTCCTAATGTACCAAGAAATTGATGTCGACTCGATACTAAAAATCCCTCCAGATGTGCTCTTTCTGTCTGTTGGGCTCCCTGCCCAATCTGCATCCGTGACGCCACATAGCTTCACCTCATCCGACTGTCTGTACCACAATCCATATCCCGATGTGCCTCTGAGATATTTCAATACATGCTTCCCCGCCTTCCAAAAGAGCTTGGTAGGCTTAACCATAGCTTGTGAAAGCTGGTTAACAGCATAGCATATGTCGGGTCGTGTATTGACCATATACATAAGCAACCCCACCAACTGTCGATAAACAATGGCATCCACTACCTCCGCCGAAGTAGCATCCTCCTTCCTCCAACCACCAGGAAGAGGAGTATCAACAGGCTTGCAGCCATGCATGTTGAACTTCTCCAGTATCTCTCGGGCATACTTACCCTGAGAAACAAACAATCCACCACTGCGCTGCCAAATTTCCAATACCAGGAAATAATGAAGGAGGCCCAAGTCCTTCATCTCAAACTCTTTTGCAAGATCCTCCTTGCATGAGAGTATCAACAGCTCATCACCTGTCAAAAACAAATCATCTACATAAAGTACAATGATCAGCAACTTACCCTCCACCACAATCTGGTATAGGTTCGGAGCCGCCTCACTCTTCGAGAATCCAAGTCCGGTGAAATAACTGTCTATCCGTGTGTACCAAGCACGAGGTGCTTGTTTCAACCCATACAACGCTCTCTTGAGCCTGCACACATGCGACTCACTATTGAAGATCTCGAAACCTTCGGGCTGCTCTATGTACACCTCCTTCTCAATGACTCCGTTGAGGAACACAATCTTCACATCCATCTGATGAATGTGCCACCCCATCTACGCTGAGAGAGAAAGAATCGTCCGTATGGAAGAATACCTTGCGACAGGTGCAAAGGTATCCTCATAATCGATCCCCTCTATCTGTGAAAAGCCTCAGGCAACAAATCTTGCCTTATACTTCTCCACACTCCCGTCAGCTACCTGCTTCACTTTGTGGATCCATCTCGAACCCACCACTGATTTCCCTTCTGGCCTCAAGACAATCTCCCATGCACTGTTTCTAACAATCAAATCATACTCTTCCACCATGGCATCTACCCATGCAAGACCCTCCACAGATTCCTTGAAAGAGGATGGCTCTATCACGATACACTTGCTCATAAGAGCCATGCATCTAGTATACCGATCAGGTGACTGTCTATGTCTGCACTGTGATGTAGGTGCTCCTACAACCTTCTCTGCATCTTGAGCCAATCGCTCAGCTTCTGTAGTGCACTTCCGCCCTCTGATGGTTGGCGCTGCATGAGTGGTCTCTTCCACTCCATGAACCTCATCTTGTGGCTGATCCACATCTTGAGACTCATCCTTAGGAACTAATAGCTCCTCATCTGCATGCAAGTGTGGCTCCCTCTCAAGCGAACACTTCATGGCTTTCTCCTCCTGAAATTTGATATCCCGTCGCACAACAGTCTTGCAAATGTATGGAAAATACACATGATAGTTGTGGGGTGTATCAGTGTACCCCACAAATATCCCAACCTCTACATTCAGCTCCAGCTTCTTCCTGGTATCCTTCGTCACATGAATGTAAACAAGTGAACCAAAAATCCTCAAATGGGAAATATCAGGCCTCTTACCAGAAAATGCCTCCTCGGGTGTACTCATGCCAAGTATCCTGTGAGGACAACGGTTCTTCACATATACTGCAGTATTGCATGCCTCCGCCTACAAGTGAATGGGTAGGCCCTGATCATGCAACATCACCCGTGCAGCACCCATGATCGTTCTATTCTTCCGCTCAGCAACCCCGTTCTGCTATGGGTTATGAGGTTCTATGAGCTCTCTTCGAATTCCTTCTGCACTGCAAAAGTCCTTGAATTCGCCAGAGATGAATTCACCACCATTGTCTCTCCTTAGAGCCTTCACCTGCTTCCCCGATTCTTTCTCAACCAGTGCCTTGAACTCACAGAACTTTGAGTATGTCTCTCTCTTCTTCTACATGAAGAAGATCCATCACTTATGAGAAAAATCATCAACAAAGATCACATAATACATGTGCTTTGCTGTCGAAGCTATTGAGAAAGGTCCACACACGTCTGTGTGAATTCTCTCAAGGATCGTCGTGGCACGACTATCCTTCTTGTGAAAGGTGGCTTTCACAAATTTTCCGAAGGTACATCCCTTGCACTGATCTGACTGCGCAAGAGTGCCTTTAGGAAGCCCAATAGAAATTTGCTACAATATCTTCAAAGCTCCATGGTGAAGGTGGCCCAATCTCCGGTGCCACAACTCGCCATCATCCCGGCTCACCACTCCTTCTGCCTTGCCTACCATTGCTGCGTAGCCATATACCTGCAATTGATAAAGGTTCTAAACTCAAACTCCTATCCTCTAGGTCTCACCAGTTGCCTTACTGCACAGGAAAGCCTTTCCCTCGCTAAAGACAACATCATATCCCTTGTCTTTTAACATCGCCACAAAGATAAGATTCTTCTTCAATCCTAGAAAATGCATCACTTTCTTCAATACGAAGGGTTTACCAGACTCCCTCTCAAAGGAAATGGTACCGATACCGGTCGCACTGTATCTACCATCATCGCCCATCTCGATGTGCACTCCAAGATCTTTCTCATCCTGATCAGTAAACAAATCTCTATCTCCTGTCATGTGAAAAGACGCACCACTGTCAAGAAACCACACTGAACCTATCACACTTGAAACCAAGCATGCGATCAATGAAAAATATAGCTCAAACTGCAAGGCTAAGACCTCTCTAGTTGCAGATCCAGCAGCCTGCTTATTTTTCTTCTTCTTTGGACAATTAGTGGCGTAATGTCCGTGTTGGTGACAGTGAAAACACTTCACCTTGGACATGTCCTGCTTCTTGCCTTTCGCACCGGATTGAGAAGCTTTCTTGCTCTTCCCCTTCTTTGCTTTGGCAGCCAAAGCGCAATTCTCTTCATCAGAGTTCTTTGATGAAGATTTGTCCCTGGTACTTCGCCTTATCTCCTCTTGCACAAAATCCGACCAAAGTCACTCCCATCCTGGCAATTTCTCCCGACCATTGACAGAGTCCTGATAGGAATTCCAAATCTTCAGAAGCCCAAGGAGAGTCAAGCTCACCAAGTCCTCATCATCAAGAATCACCCTCACACTTCCCAGCTCATCCCTGCATTGGATGAACTTCGTGAGGTACTTGGGCATACTGTCGCCTTTCTCCATATTTATGTTCCTGAGTTTGTCCTTGAGCGCCAACTTCCTCTGATCGCTCTTTATTTGAAATAAATCTGTCAAATCTTTCCACATCAAGAATGGAGAAGCCTTACCATGAAGGCTGGATACTATGTGATGAAAAGAAATCTTGGGGTAAGCCCAAAATCCCTTTTCATGTAAAGATTTCGATCCTGCGCCTGTGGGTTATGGCCCACAAGTCTCTTCGGAAGCATTCTAATATAACTTTGTCTGATTACAACCGTGGATCTTCATTAAAATCGCACATCCATACATAGGAGAAAATCAATATAAAAACAATATATGTGTGAAGTCTTAATACCCCACGCCACTCATAATACAAATTACTAGAAATATATGTAAAATCCAATCCACACATATGGATTTAAAAATATATTCAACCGCCTTTGTAGATATCGGCAGATCCACATTCTCCGATCCGATGCAATCGGAATCCGATGTGATTGCGATCCGAAATCGCTCATTGCAGGTTTCAACAATTCTGAGTCATACACATCCATATATACAACCGTCTCATAAACCTGGGCGGTCCATAGCTCTGTTTTGCTCCAATTCAATACGTTCTCCGCTGCGATCAAACTGTGTAGGATTGTCTCCTTAGAGAAACACCAATCAATAGCGTCCCACAATACAACTTCACCATGCACAAAGTCTGTGACACGTAGATCCTAAATACAGTCACCGTCCAGCGTTCAAACCATAGCAATCTATGATAGCTAGCTTAATATATGGATAAATGCAGGAAATGAAGCTTCCACGTGAGGGATGTTCAGTCCACAACCTGGATATTCATCGTGATTAATATAATCCCGAGCCTTTCAAAACCAGAAATGCTTCATGTGCACTTTCCTGACATATATGGATTCGCCTTCGTTCCAATCTCTGTGAAGTCGTTCTCTATGTTTCAGTTGTTAAACTGCGCACTGCCAGGATGACATTAAACCACATTCCTATTAGAAATACAGATTGAAAACCACATTAGGCAACTGCTAACACGCAATCCTCACTTGCTCTTACTATATATCAGTTAAACGTTAAATTAGCTCGTCATCGATCTTTTAAGTGATCGATGATCAATCCAGCACGCATTCACAATTGGAATTTTAACTCGCGCACACATATATATAATATAACTAAACAGAGGCATAAACACAATCATGATTCAACAGTAATGCGCATTTTATCATTATATACAGAACAGTTACAAAGCTAAGGCATCACAGCCTTAGGACGGTTTCTCCACTGGCTACATTTGTCTATCTACTGCTCTCTAAACACACAGGTTCACATATATATAAGAATTGTTAGATCGGATCACTATGAAGGATCCGATCAATCCTCTCACGAAAATCTCAACAACCCATACAGCTCGTTATATATGAATACATGGCAGATTAATATTTAATTAAGTTCATCACTTAAGCTCTATTTTATGAGAAATTTTCCCTTTATTCAGCTCGATTGTCCACGTCTTCCGTGCTCAGCTTCGGATTCCTCTTTAGTTAAGGAGCGCTAGATGATCCTCACTTAGACTCCCGAGGTACAAAAACTTTATGACCTCCTGGTCATATGCTTCTCCCAATTCTAACCACTGTATTTCTCTTCAGTGGAACTGCCTTCATGATCTTCTGTGAGCTGCAACCAACCTCTGCAGTAACAGTCTCCTCTGTTACACGATACCTCACCAAGCCCTCCGCACTCGGTCTTTTGGCATCCTTCTGGTTCTCTTCTCTGGAACCAATTGAGCACACCTTGCTCTAGGTTGCTACAAATATTCTCACCTTCCGCTGCCGCCATCCGCACGACAGTAAGACCATAAACTCTTCAGCTTCAACACAATGTACCTCTTTCCCCTTCTGCTTGCATTCTTCTTCCTTCTCGCAAGAATCCTTTCCCTCCTCTGATACCACTTGATGAAAAGAAATCTTGGGGTAAGCCCAAAATCCCTTTTCATGTAAAGATTTCGATCCTGCGCCTGTGGGTTATGGCCCACAAGTCTCTTCGGAAGCATTCTAATATAACTTTGTCTGATTACAACCGTGGATCTTCATTAAAATCGCACATCCATACATAGGAGAAAAGAAATATAAAAACAATATATGTGTGAAGTCTTAATACCCCACGCCACTCATAATACAAATTACTAGAAATATATGTAAAATCCAATCCACACATATGGATTTAAAAATATATTCAACCGCCTTTGTAGATATCGGCAGATCCACATTCTCCGATCTGATGCAATCGGAATCCGATGTGATTGCGATCCGAAATCGCTCATTGCAGGTTTCAACAATTCCGAGTCATACACATCCATATATACAACCGTATCATAAACCTCGGCGGTCCATAGCTCCATTTTGCTCCAATTCAATACGTTCTCCGCTGCGATCAAACTGTGTAGGATTGTCTCCTTAGAGAAACACCAATCAATAGCGTCCCACAGTACAACTTCACCATGCACAAAGTTTGTGACACGTAGATCCTAAATACAGTCACCGTCCAGTGTTCAAACCATAGCAATCTATGATAGCTAGCTTAATATATGGATAAACGCAGGAAATGAAGCTTCCACGTGAGGGATGTTCGGTCCACAACCTGGACAGTCATCGTGATTAATATAATCCCGAGCCTTTCAAAACCAGAAACGCTTCACGTGCACTTTCCTGACATATATGGATTCGCCTTCGTTCCAATCTCTGTGAAGTCGTTCTCTATGTTTCAGTTGTTAAACTGTGCACTGCCAGGATGACATTAAACCACATTCCTATTAGAAATACAGATTGAAAACCACATCAGGCAACTGCTAACACGCAATCCTCACTTGCTCTTACTATATATCAGTTAAACATTAAATTAGCTCGTCATCGATCTTTTAAGTGATCGATGATCGATCCAGCACGCATTCACAATTGGAATTTTAACTCACGCACACATATATATAATATAACTAAACAGAGGCATAAACACAATCATGATTCAACAGTAATGCACATTTTATCATTATATACAGAACAGTTACAAAGCTAAGGCATCATAGCCTTAGGACGGTTTCTCCACTGGCTACATTTGTCTATCTACTGCTCTCTAAACACACAGGTTCACATATATATAATAATTGTTAGATCGGATCACTATGAAGGATCCAATCAATCCTCTCACGAAAATCTCAACAACCCATACAGCTCGTTATATATGAATACATGGCAGATTAATATTTAATTAAGTTCATCATTTAAGCTCTATTTTATGAGAAATTTTCCCTTTATTCAGCTTGATTGTCCACGTCTTCTGTGCTCAGCTTCGGATTCCTCTTTAGTTAAGGAGCGCTAGATGCTCCTGCATCAGACTCCCGAGGTACAAAAACTTTATGACCTCCTGGTCATATGCTTCTCCCAATTCTAACCACTGTATTTCTCTTCAGTGGAACTGCCTTCATGATCTTCTGTGAGCTGCAACCAACCTCTGCAGTAACAGTCTCCTCTGTTACACGATACCTCACCAAGCCCTTCGCACTCGGTCTTTTGGCATCTTTCTGGTTCTCTTCTCTGGAACCAATTGAGCACACCTTGCTCTAGGTTGCTACAAATCTTCTCACCTTCCGCTGCCGCCATCCGCACGACAGTAAGACCATAAACTCTCCAGCTTCAACACAATGTACCTCTTTCCCCTTCTGCTTGCATTCTTCTTCCTTCTCGCAAGAATCCTTTCCCTCCTCTGATACCACTTGATGAAACGAAATCTTGGGGTAAGCCCAAAATCCCTTTTCATGTAAATATTTCGATCCTGCGCCTGTGGGTTATAGCTCACAAGTCTCTTCGGAAGAATTCTAATATAACTTTGTCTGATTACAACTGTGGATCTTCATTAAAATCGCACATCCATACATAGGAGAAAAGCAATATAAAAACAATATATGTGTGAAGTCTTAATACCCCACGCCACTCATAATACAAATTACTAGAAATATATGTAAAATCCAATCCACACATATGGATTTAAAAATATATTCAACCGCCTTTGTAGATATCGGCAGATCCACATTCTCCGATCCGATGCAATCGGAATCCGATGTGATTGCGATCCGAAATCGCTCATTGCAGGTTTCAACAATTCCGAGTCATACACATCCATATATACAACCGTCTCATAAACCTCGCCGTCCATAGCTCCGTTGCTCCAATTCAATACGTTCTCCGCCGCGATATAATCGATACCTGCCCATCATGAAAGAAACACCAATCAATAGCGTCCTGCCAAAGACAATCACCATGCACAAAGTCTGGTGATACCGAGATCCTAAATGCAGTCACCGTCCAACGTTCAAACCATAGCAATCTATGATAGCTAGCTTTAATATATGGATAAACGCAAAAGAAAATGAAGCTTCACGTGAGGGATGTTCGGTCTATTGGGACCTCGGGATACCATCGTGATTAATATAATCCCAAGCCTTTCAAAACCAGAAACGCTTCACGTGCACTTTCCTGACATATATGGATTCGCCTTCGTTCCAATCTCTGTGAAGTCGTTCTCTATGTTTCAGTTGTTAAACTGCACACTTCCAGGATGACATTAAACCACATTCCTATTAGAAATACAGATTGAAAACCACATCAGGCAACTGCTAACACGCAATCCTCACTTGCTCTTACTATATATCAGTTAAACGTTAAATTAGCTCGTCATCGATCTTTTAAGTGATCGATGATCGATCCAGCACGCATTCACAATTGGAATTTTAACTCACGCACACATATATATAATATAACTAAACAGAGGCATAAACACAATCATGATTCAACAGTAATGCGCATTTTATCATTATATACAGAACAGTTACAAAGCTAAGGCATCACAGCCTTAGGACGGTTTCTCCACTGGCTACATTTGTCTATCTACTGCTCTCTAAACACACAGGTTCACATATATATAAGAATTGTTAGATCGGATCACTATGAAGGATCCGATCAATCCTCTCATGAAAATCTCAACAACCCATACAGCTCGTTATATATGAATACATGGCAGATTAATATTTAATTAAGTTCATCATTTAAGCTCTATTTTATACGAAATTTTCCCTTTATTCAGCTCGATTGTCCATGTCTTCCGTGCTCAGCTTCGGATTCCTCTTTAGTTAAGGAGCGCTAGATGCTCCTGCATCACTATGTGATCCTTCACGCCCTCCAACACAATCCTTCAACACTTTTTTGTCTTCTTTTGCCATGCGTCAAGTATGGCAGCATCACTAGAAGTAGGTTTTGGAACTTCTACATCTATGAACTCCTTCAACCCATTGTCATCCAGCACTGCCTCCATGTTGTCCTTCCATGAAATATAATTCAAGATACTCTCAAGGGAATACTCCAATCGCAATCCATTGAAAGACATCTCAAATTTGACACCAAGAAAACACTGCTACAAATTCGAATTCCACTAGCACAAAACTCAACCGCTTCAATGTTTTGCAATTGCTCCAATGATCAATATCGCTTCGATACCATGTATAAATTTGAATAACTGAGATATTATTCACCGAGATTCTCCTGATCACACACCATTTTAGCTTCATGCATAATACAAAATCTCTTCTACCATTGATCATCACATGCGGAAATAAAATCAATTGCATGCATACATTAAAACCACAAACAATCACACATATGAACACGGTATTTAATGGGAAAGCTTAAAGCTGAAAACCCCAAATATCTGTATATTATATGTCATGGAGATCATGTAACAATCATAGTACAAAATCTCCTCACAAGCTCTCATGCACACCCTCAATTGCTACACACTATCAAGCTAGATCTAGCAAAACACATGCTCCAATCTTTTGCCACTTGATAGCCAACCTCTATTGCGTTTTCAATGCTATGGGATGGCTTCATTAAATAGATAAACCACCTGGATTGTACTGCGCAATCCTCATGGGCTTCTCCACCTATCTGTGTGTTTCAAATAGCAACAGTATAGTCACAACTGATAGTTAACCTACTCTTTCACCTATTTCTGCACTGGCCTCCATTGAAACTATCCATGCACTGAAGTTAACTGATGCATTCTTTAGTTAATTAATGAGTTTATAATTAGTGAATTAATTAATAATTAATTCACACCACTCTCACTAATTGTATCAATTAGTTAAACTGAATACAAATAGCTCAACTATGTTTAGATTAGTTAAACTGAATACAACTCCACTAACCTCCTCAATCAACTCCACCAAACTCTGTCACATGAGTTCTAACTGAAGTATCCATGCAATAGCTCCACTTAACCCTTAGGAATAGCGTAATTCCTTCTGTCAGCTCCTGTGCCACATCTGTGCACTTAACTGAAGTGCTCCAAGAGAATAATATAATGTTTAGAGTCCAAATATTATTAAGAGCTAATAATATTCGACATATCTATTTTTAGACTGGCAATCTAAAAATAGATTCCGCCCAGTATGTCTAAAAATAGAAGTCCATCTATTTTTCCGACTTGACCAACCATCCAAAAATAGCATCCTGCAACTCATAGAACATGATCCATATGTCTAAAAATAGACATAGTCTAAAAATAGACTTTGCGCCAAAAATAGCCTGCGGGCCCACTTAGTGAAGGTGACTCCTTTCCACTAAGCTCATCATCTTGTTGCAATCTCAACATTAAACATGTGATGAAATTGTCTTAAATCACACAGATCAAGTTTTATTTTAATCTTAGCCATTGATTCAAGATCTAATCATGGTCGTTGGTTTTCCAATGAGAAAAGTATAAAGGAAAGGCTTGGGGTCATTTGTAAAGGCACACGGAGGTAGAGGACTCAAGCTAAGTTGAGATTCTAGGGTGGATTTGCTAAGAATTCTTAGAAGTGTTTCAGCTCCAGAGAGGGGAATTTAGGCCAAGGGGATGACCTGATCCCAGGGTCTAGAATCAGCAAGAGGTAGATATTAGCTCAGAGAGGCATCATAGAGAAGTAGGAGAGAAAAATAGGAAAGGCAGTAATTGTGCTACGTAGGTGTTGCACAGTCCCTCATGGACAGCGTGATTTTCTGCAGGAAACCCTTAGGGGTTTCGCAGAGACCCTATGGAGCAGTGTAAGGAATGTGTCACCCAGTCTGGGGTCACGCAAACCTTTCTGGAGCAACATTGAGGGACACAGAGGCTTCAGAGGCTGATGCATAGGATTTCCGAGGTAGTGCTGGGGTTTCTAGGCCCTAATCTTCGCTGAGTTCTATAAATTCCATTTAGGGTGTGCATCAATCATTATTTTGGCCCTAGATCGGCCAGTGAGATGTAGATATATTATTTCTTTGTCAAGTTTTCTAGATCTGGAACCCAAGCTTGTTGTATTCAGAAAATTCTTAATAATAAAACCCTTCAGCACCGAGAAGACCAATTTTCCCACATTGGGATTTTCTGGGGACTATTTTTCCAGAAATAATTGTGTCACTTTGTCTATGTGTGCATGAACTTGTTATAGATCTGGATTGGTGGAGATCTGTTATGTTTTTTTCTTCGATTTTAACTTGAATTTTATGCAGTTAATAACTTATCTAAGTAGGAGGAGCATAACTAGATTAACAGTAATAATTTTTGCATAAAGTGTAAAGATTCAAAAATTTCCATAGTCTACACCTGTTAGAAAGAGATCATACACATAAAGTACCAGAATGAGAGGCATGTCCTTTTCGACCTTGAAGTATAGGTTCGGGTCAGCATCGCTTCTTATAAAATGAAACTTCATAAGATAGTTGTCAATCCTCTCATACCAAGCCCTGGGGGCTTGCTTCAACCCATAGAGGGCCTTCCTCAACCTTCACACATGTGACTTTTGATATTGAACTTTAAATTCCCTGAGTTTCTCTATATAGACTTCCTCTTAAGCATGCCATGCAAGAAAGCATTTTTGACATCCATTTGGTGTAGGATCCATCCTTGAGAGGTAGCAAGAGTGATGAGAGATCATATAGTGGTGTATCAAGAAACTGGTGAAAATATCTCATCATATTCTACCCCTTTCTTTCGATATAAGCCTCAAGCAACAAACCTGGCCTTGAACTTTTCAGTACTCCAATAAGCTCCATGTTTGATTTTGTAAATCCATTTTGAGGTAACCTTATACTTTTCCTTGGGTTTAGGAACCACATCCCAGACATCATTATTCATGATCAATTCATATTCCTCATTCATAAAATCCTTGCATACTTGGTGCTTCATGACTTCTTCGAACATACAGGGCCCAGATTGAACAATGGTGCTCATGGCAGCTAAGTACCCTTGGTACCTATTTGATTTCTTACTTTCATGAAATTTCCCCCTTGGTACGATATGTTTCTTGAGATAATTGAGAGTGTGTTTGAGCTAGAGGGTCTTTTTCTTGAGGTAAAGGGCTCATCGGGAGGTGTATCAATGGGATCCATCGAACCTTCAACATCGGGCATCAGTTCATCCATCGAAGGTTCATCCTACTTTCCTCCATCTTCATCATTTCCATTCCTTAGAATAAGAAGATATTTAACCTTCACAAAGGGATCCATCTTCATATTGAGGTAAAGGGCTCATCGGGAGGTGTATCAATGGGATCCATCGAACCTTCAACATCGGGCATCAGTTAATCCATCGAAGGTTCATCCTACTTTCCTCCATCTTCATCATTTCCATTCCTTAGAATAAGCAGATATTTAACCTTCACAAGGGAAGTATCTTCATCGAAGGTGACATCATGTCATATTTCCACTTCCCTTTGAACAAGTACATAGATTATATATGCCTTATAAATTTCACTATAGCCCACAAATGTTCCATTCTTCTGAGATGCATCTATATTTCTTATCTTCTCTTTCAGAACATGAAAATATATGGGACAACCATAAATTATAAAATGAGAAACATCAGGCTTCTTACAAACGAAAACTTCTTCGAGAGTTTTGAAGTCCAATGCTTGATGTGGGCATCTATTTTGAACATGCACAATAGTGTTGGAAGCTTATCCCCATAAGAACTTTGATAGGTCTTGGTCATGAAGCATGGCATAAGAAAATTCTATGATGGTTCAATTCTTCCTTTTAGTAGCTCCATTTTGCTCAGGAGTATCTGCAGTAGTGGTCTCCCTCTTAATTCCAACTTCTCTACAATAATCATTGAATTCATTTGACTCATATTCATTTCCATTATCAATCCTCATTATTTTTATCTTATTCCATGTTTGATTTTAAACCAAGGCTTTGAAAGAGTAGAACCATTTCAACACTTCATCCTTTTTCTTCAAGAAATAGATCCATGTTTTCTGAGAGAATTCATCCAAAAAATTAACATGGTACAAATATCCTCCCAAATATGTTATGAGAAACACATCAAATAAATCATAATGGATCAATTGAAGGATGTAGGTAGTTTTACTTTTAGTTGAGGGGAATGGTCCTCTTGTATGTTTCCCAGCTACACAACCCTGACAAACACCTTCATGATCTACTTTGAATTCGAGAAAACCTGTGACCATCTTCCTTGCATCATGTATGGATTTATAATGAAGGTGAGCAAACCTCTGGTGCCATAATTCAGATTAAAGGGAAGTGTCGCAATTCATAGCTCCCAAAGGACTTCCTCCAACCTGATAGAGGCCTTAAATCCTAAATCCAAGTGTAAATGCATATTTTGGGTTCCTTTTACATATGCGTACTTTCCCATCAATGGATGCTACTTTGAATACTTTGTCTTCCATCCCGGAAATGGATACGAGGTTATTTTTCAAGTTAGGTACATATAATACATGTTGTAAATGAAGGATTTGACCTTGATTCAAATGAAGAGTAATAGTCCCTATCCCTTTCACAGGGTAGGTGGCCTTGTCCCCAAGTATTATCTCCAAATTAGTCTTATTTTCAATCAAATTTGAGAGGGCCTCTTTGTACCCAGTGAAGTGCCTTAAGGCTGTAGGAATTTACTTCCTTAGATCAAACACCAAAGGTCACCACTCACAAACAAATCACAGATTAGTACACTAATATTTTACGTGGTTAAAACCCCCGAAGAGGGAAACAATTCAAAACTTGAGCCAACACAGCCACTTCAGGAAATATATTAATACAAAGAAAGAAAATTTACATAAGCTTCTCCCATAAACGACTACTGGAAAAACGACACTTCATGCTCTTTAAATATAGATCATGGACCAATTGCGTGTTAAGCCATAGATAAAGTGTCAGTAATACCGAGGAGAAAATGAATCGTCGGATCACTACATATCATGATCTTCAGATCACTATATATCATGATTGTCGGATTATAAGTTACAAATGTGCATTGTAAAGAAACACACTTTACCTAACTCTATGCTAGACCAAGTTATACTTAACTATTTCCTATGTGTCAGAATATCCTAACATCCCCCCTTAAGAACAACTTGGGATAGGATTGAAGGATTTACAAAGGTGACAAAATAGGAAAAGGAAGGAGGCATTAGAGCCTATCCCCCCTTAATGATAACTTTCTTGAACTCCAAGCGTATATCGAAGTTTGGTAAACTTCTCTTCTATGAGAGCCTTTATAAAGATATCGACAACTTGATCATTGATTGAACAATACTGCACTTCAATAACACGATCATGAATGAGCTTTCTCATGAAGTGTATATGTATCTCAATGTGTTTCATGCGATGATTTTGAAATGGATCTTTTCATAGTTGAATGACACTCTGATTATCACACCAAAGCGTAGTTGGATTATGTTGATGAAGACCAAATTCGAACAAGATCTGACGAAGCCACAAGGCTTCCTTGTTGGCTTCAACTGCATTATGATACTCTGCTTTTGCTCAAGAAAGATAGATGGAACTTTGTTTCTTACAAGACCATGTAATAGGTCCTGATCCAAGAGCAAATACATAACCTGTAGTAGAATTTTGATCATCAGGGTCACCAGCCCAATCAGAATTAGTGAAACCAATAAAAAATGGAGATGCTCCTACATTGTAATGAATCCCAAATTAAACTGTACCTCGGATATATTGAAGAATTTTTTTAGCTACTTTCCAATGACTTTCAAGAGGTTGGTGCATAAACTGAGCAATACGACCAACGACAAAGGAAAGGTCAGGACGCGTATGGGTTAGATATTACAGAAGTTTACCAACAAGTTGACTGTATAAGGTAGCATCAAATTCAGGGGAAGTAAAAGTGACTGAAAGCTTGACTCCAGACTAAAAGGGATAAGGGTTGGCTTACAGGATTCCATGTGCAAGTGGCGTAGAATATCACATGCATACTTACTCTGAGAAAGAGTAATACCTTATTTGGATTGCAAGACTTGAAGACAAAGGAAATAATGCAAGTGTCCTAAGTCTGCCATTTCAAACTTCTTTTTGAGGCTAGAATTAACATGGTTTATATGGTTGGGATAACTACCAATAAGGATAAGAAATCAACAAAAAGAACAAGGATGATTAAGGACTTACCCACTTTCTTGGTGCAAATAGTTTTGTCAAAATGACATCTAGAAAAGCCATTATCTACGAGAAAGCTATCCATTTTGGCATACCAAACATGAGGGGCTTGTTTGAGACCATAAAGAGACTTCCTAAGGCAACAGCCAAGGATAGAGTCATTTTGGATAAAGATGGGGGGGTTGTTCCATGTATATTTCTTCATGAAAATCCCCATGTAAAAAGACGGATTTAACATCCATCTGATGGACTTCCCATTTAAAGGAGGCAGCAAGGGAAAGAACAAGGTGGATATAATTCATTTTGGCAGTAGGGGAGAAGGTTTTTGTATATTCAATGCCTTCAACTTGTGAAAATCCTTTAGCAACAAGACGAGATTTATGTTTATCCACTTTTCCATCTGTTCCAACTTTGTTCTGTAAACCCATTTCCATCTAACAATTTTTCTTCCCTTTAGAAGAGGAACAAGATCCCAACTATTGTTTTCCAATAAGGAACTGTATTCTTAATTCATAGTTGCATCCCAATCTAGATGACCTAAAGCTTCTTCAAATGTGTCTAGATTAGGATTTTCTAGAACTTG
Source organism: Pinus albicaulis (assembly GCA_034641835.2). NCBI lineage: Eukaryota > Viridiplantae > Streptophyta > Pinopsida > Pinales > Pinaceae > Pinus > Pinus albicaulis. Next base: position 1,003,554,403 of record CM076577.1, on the reverse strand, counting down.
AGCCAATAAGGAAGATGCTCTTTTGAACTGAGAACATGTATGTTGTTGATCTACAGGGTCACCTGCAAGAGAACCTGCTACATCCTGAGTGGATCAGACCCATCTTGGAAGCCGTGGAGCTGAAGGAATATCTTGAGGATGTGGAGGAGGATTTTCATCATCACTGTCATCATTCGAACTAGAAGGAATGTTGTCAAAAATCACATATTTCGAATCAGACTTGTAGGCAAAAGGTGACACTCCCACCGAACTAGGCTCGCAGGCCAATATATTTTCATAAAATTTTACATCTCTTATAATGATTACACTTTTGGATTTTGGTTGAATAATTCTATATCCTTTGACATCTTTAGAATAGCCAACAAAAATTCATTTTTCACTCTTAGGTTGTAAGGCTTTATGTTTCGCATTTGGAATGTGGGCCCAAGCTTCACTTCCAAAAACACGAAAGTGACTTACATCTTGTTTGATTGAGCTCCAGGCTTCTTCTGGAGTTATATTCCTTAAAACCTTAGTAGAAGTGTGATAATTTGCACAATTAATTGATTCTGCTCGAAAATTAAGACTAATTCCTTTAGATTGAAGCAAACAATTAGCCATTTCTTTTAGAGTGTGATTCTTCCTTTCAGCTACACCGTTTTGTTGTGGAGTATACAGAACAATATGTTGCAATTGAATTCCATGCTGAGTGCAAAAGTGGATAAATTTGTTGTTAACATATTCTCCTCCATTGTCAGATCTTAACGTAAGAATGTGATGTCCAGATTGTTTCTCAACAAAGGCCTTAAAGGCCAAGAACATGTTAAAAAATTCACTCTCGAGTTTTAAGAAGTATACCCAAATGCGTCTGGAAAAATAATCAATGAAATTTAAGAATTACTTGTAGCCAGAGAAAGAAACAACTGGAAGTGGACCACATAAATCACTGTGCATAAGCTATAAAAGGGTTTATGCGTGCCAAGAGGCACGTTTGTCAAAACTATCCCGATGATGTTTTCTGAGTACACATCTAGAACAAACACCATCCTGGCAAGATACCATAGGAATAGCTATCACCATATTTTCTTTACATAGAGTTTGAAGAGAGCGATAGTTTAAGTGACAAAATCGCTCATGCCAAAATTTTCTCACTTCATCATTATGAGCAAAAAAATGGAGGGAAGACATGATGACCCAAATTTTTCAAAATTATACAACCTTGTGGAATCATCAACAATTCTAGTAGCTAAAATATTTCTAGGATCTTTGAGGTACTTTATTACAACATCATGAGGTGATAATTCTATGTTTTCCCCTTCACTTGAATGATTTATCTGATAAACAGATAGAAGTTTGCAAGACAAGGTAGGAACACATAATACATCATTAAATTGACCATTATCTAGATGAATGGTTCGAGAGGCTACAACACTAAGAGAACTATCATCACCAACATATATATTTTTGGTGTTACAATCATTTAAAGAAGAAAACATGGCTTTATTTTTGGCCATGTGGTAAGAGGATCCAGAATCAATGAGCCACTCATGAGAATGAGAGGAAGAAGATACATTCAATGCATAACCAAATCATTATGCTTGAAAACCACAAGCAGAAAGTGCCATTTCTGAAGATGAAGATGAAGAGTTCTCAAAATTGGTGTTGTCCTTCTTCATTGCTGCTTCCAAGGCTTCCATCTTTTTAAAACAATTTGACTCTACGTGGCCATCACGATTACAAAATTTTCAATGTCTATATGTCTTCTTCCCTTTGCTTTTATTTTCCTTATCAGTTTGTTGAGTTGCTTTTTTAGTTTACGGCTGAAATTGCTTAAGACCCTTGTTTGGTTTAGGATCATTCTTTTTAGGATGTTGCTTCTTGGGATTCTTTTGATATGGCTGCTTCTGGGCTGCTAAGGCTTTCTTAGAAGAGTTTCTAGTATTAATAAGACTAAGGTGTAAGAGTTTTTATTTTTCTCTTATCAAAAATCGCAAAAGGCATCAAAAGAGTGGGACTTGTAGGTAGTTCCTTGAGAAATGAGGGCTTCTCTAGTGGAATGGAAGGGGGAAACAAATATAGAGTATGTGGGCCCAAACTTAGCAAAAATGGAATAGATAAGACTACCATCTTCCTTTTTTAACTTACAACCTTCTAAAAGAAGTCTAAGTGTCTTGAATTTGGACAAAAAAATATTCAATAGAGGAGAAATTATTGGGGTCCAAAGTAAGCAACTCATTTTCAAGTTAGTGGGCTTTAATTTCATTTTGAATGCCAAAAACAATATTTAGCTTTTTCATGGCTTCATCAAGGGAGTCAATTTCTTGGATATGAAATGTAAGATCTTGAGCAATGGACATTCCTATCAACCCTCATGTTTGATCTTGTTTATTTTCCCATTTAGCGGCTTTATCTCCATCGGTAGGTTTAGTTTCTTGTCCTATGGCTATTCTATAAATCCCTTTACTTATAAGTAAGTCTACCATGTAGGATAGCCATTGGAAATAATTGGTGTTGTTAAGAATAATTGGGCATGCAATTTCCATTTAAAAAAAAGAACCGAAGTTGAAAATGGTGAAACCAACCACTCCAATGGAAAGGTATAGAAAAATTAGGTCGGTTAAAAAAAATGGCTCTGAAAACAACTTCCGGATGAAGAAGTTGTGCCTTTTGAAAAAATGTTTTAGTATATATTGAATAGATACGTGAGAGGTTGAAAGTTGATGACGAAGTTGTACTTTAAAAAAAAAATCCCCCCCTAAGACATTGGAAATAATTGGTGTTGTTAAGAATAATTGGGCATGCAATTTCCATTTAAAAAAAATAACCGAACTTTAAAATGCTGAAACCAACCACTCCAATGGAAAGATATAGAAAAATTAGGTCGGTTAAAAAAAACAACTCTGAAAACAGCTTCCAGATGAAGAAGTTGTGCCTTTTTGAAAAAATGTTATAGTAGATATTGAATAGTTACGTGAAAGGTTGAAAGTTGATGATGAAGTTGTACTTAAAAAAAAATCCCCTCCCCCCCCTCCCCTTTTCCAAACTTAATAAAATAAGCTCTCTTTAAAAAAAAACTACTTTATGTGACCCACTTTTATAAATAAGTGATAGTCAATTTTACAATGTTACTTTTACATGTGTTTTTAAATAAAACCCTCTTTTTAAAACCGACAACTTGCCAAAAGGTTTTTTAAGAAAAAGTAACTTAACAAAAAGCTTTTTAGAAAAAGAAGCTTGAGAAAGAAACTTGAACCAAGACCTCTATTCTCATAAAGTAACTTTACACCAAGTGAGCCAGTAAAAGGATTTTGTAATTCTTTGAAAGGAGGAAGGAGGTTTTTATTTTATTTTATTTTTTCTTTTTGATGTGCATATTTCTTCCTACGAAAACAGAAAATCCGTGTAAAAAAAAAAAAGTCTTATGGAATAACGTTATATTTCTGGTTACTCTTTGTTAGCACTCAAATCTACCTCAGGCTGAAATGAAGTAAAACTCAAGGCTACATCAAACCACGCTCAGCCTCGTAGCTAGCCCTACGAGGACAGGAGAGGGCTCTCTCCGTCAATCTCGAGAAAATGAGCAATAGGATGCGAGATGACTTACAATAAGAACTGATTTTAGGCTAGTAAAGAGATAGGTATGTTTGATTTTGGTTTTTTGGGTTTTCGCTGGAGTAATGGGAAAACAAATTTTGGGTCCGGGGATAAGGTCAGACCTTTGCAGAGTTCAAGCTGGGGCGAGGTAGGTGATGATCTTGATGCTTTCAAATTGGATTTATGGATAGATTAGACCGACGAGGAGCTGAAGAGGGCAAAGAAGAACTTGGATCCTCTCCAAACAGCTGAAAACATATAGAACTAACTGAATTCAAAGGCCAAGCACTGTAAACAATGGATTCAACCTTATTCACTCATTCAATTTAGTTCGGAAGCATAATGAAAGGATGGCATACATTAAACATGAAGAAACTTACAGTAAACAAAGAAGAAACACCATCAAGAACAGAACACCACAAGGATCCCAACAAGTTCCGCAAAACCCCTGATCTTTCCTTAGCCAAAATATGAAAAATATGTACAATGGTATCAAAAGTATCCCAAGAGTCCAACCTCTCCAACCCCTGAAAATGATTGAGAAATTACAATATATAGATCACTCTAACACCTTTCCCCACCTCTAGGGGTCAAATTCCCTCTTCAGGGATCAGTTTCAACCAATTCTAATCATGGAACTACAATCTAGGCAGCTAACCACTTGCCTCTAAAAGAGTGGAAACTGATCCATTACATGATTTTTTACTCATTTGAGAGTGAATCTTCTAGAAGAGATAAAAACAAGCCCAAGTTACATATCAAACATGAATTTACATCATAAAAACCCAAAAATTCTATCCATAAGCAAAACTGGTCCATAATAGGCGAAATACTGAGCTGGCAGCTGAAAATTCAGAAAAATTTCTAGGTGGGTCGCTCTTGAACTGCGTGGGTCGCTCATGTTCCAGGCTGATTTTGAGGTAGCTCCCGGCATCCAAATTGAGCTCATGATAGCGCGTTGGAAAGCCCTGGATGTCTACTTTCCAACCCAAGTGGAATTTCTGAATTTGGAGTTGATTTGACCCTCAAAAACCTCATTCTCCCAGAGGTACTTCCTGCTGGTGCAAAAGGTGGCAGCAAGGTGATTTTCATGGTGTTTTTGAGTTGTTTGACCATCCAGATTTTGTTGAAATGCTAAGTTGACTTCAGAGGATGCATAATTAACCATGAAAAATCCAAAAATGTAAAAATCTCCTCCAGCAAGTGTCTCAAAAAAAGCGAGCGCATGAGCGCGCGACCCACGTAGCTGCAAAACCTGTTTTTTAGACCAAAAATTTGAAAATGACAAAATTTTCTCCGAATTTGCTCAAATTCGGAGCGAAGACCCTCCATCATGTATCTTGCTCAGTCAATGAAGCCTCGGCCAAAATCCGGAGTGGATCAGGCCTTTTCCGCCATTTAGTGCTCTCCTGGTGCATGCAGTTCTTGTGATGAAAACACTGTCTCGGTTGTATGATGTGTTGTTGTCAGTCATGATGTAGCAATGTGTATGTTCAACCTGTTGAAAATGAAAAATGGGACCTTGGTGTCTTTGTCTCCATCATTATCCTGTGAATGTACCTGCGCTGATGAAGAAGGCGAGACCCCTTCCACGCCATGTGGAGATAGTACTTGCGTTGCTGATGAAGTCAACAAGACCCCTTCCACCCCGGGTGAAGATAGTACTCGTCGTGATGTTGAAACAAAGCTCTGTGGCTTCTCTGATATGTTACCACTACTGGTGCACTGCTATGCTCCATCTCACAAAATCTGAAACATGACAAATATTGGAAACAATCCATAGCTAATGGACATGCCTGCAACCGAGCCAAAGAAGTAGGCTCCTCTCTGCGATGATCACCACTTCTATTTTCTCTGCGGGAACCCCGTGGCACATTACCTTCAGCCACCGAATCACTGCCTGACCTTGGCTCATATTCTGACTCTGTCTCTAACATATCTCTGATCAAGCTTTTGGCAATGTGTATACTGATATGAATGCAGTGAAAGAAAAATTAGGATGTATGTTTTAACACCCAACCAATATTCCCACCGTCAAAGCACCATCAAGGAATCAAATCATGGATAAAATCTCAGCTTTAAATGGATTGGAAAAGGCACAATCTCTGTTTTGAATGCAAGTGAAATTTTGACCAAATAAGAGCAGGCAACCTTCAAAAGTTTGAACACATAATTTTGACCAAAAGGGAGCAGGCAACCTTCAAAATATTGAACAAGTCTAGTCAAAGGAGAGCATGGCATCAACAAAATGTGTTTGTCTATGAGTAATAACCACAAAGGTCTCAATGGGCAGTTTGAAACAAAGTCATGAGAATATTTTTACATTGGGCAGTGAGACTCATTACAACCACAGTCACCATGGAACAAAGGGTTTAAACATGGTATAATAATAGCAATGGTCGCAATGGCATAATGGGCATGAGAGCAATATGGTTTTGATATTATATGCAAAGCTGGATGTATCACTGCCATAAGAAAGCAAACAAACTCATTCAACCATTCATTTTCATTTTAAAACCCTGAAAACAATAATGCTATGACTGTGGGGTTTTAAATCCTCCGTTTGAACATTTGAAACCACCAATGATGCCACAAATGCGTTCAAAAACATCAAGCAATTGATAGAAACCTGTTTGAAGGCAAGTTGAGTCGATTCCAAGCAAAACTGGGCGCTCAAACTAAATTTCGAAACCCTGTGTCTGCGTGGGTCGCGCTGCTCCTGCGTGGGTTGCTCGGCCCAGGTGGGTTGCGCACCTTGCAAACTTTCACTGCTGAACTGACCTGCGTGGGTCGCTCTGCCCAGGTGGGTCGCTCGGCCTCTGCGTGGGTCGCTCACCCTCTTGCCACATAGTGCATTTTGCAGAAAGCTTTTGGAGGCCTTC